>JAYEVH010000421.1:0-135453 GCA_036346255.1 Ampelocalamus luodianensis
GACTTAGGGAGATTGATGGATAAGTCTCTGTGTCTCGCTTTTTGTGTGTCATGGCTTCTTTTGCTTTTGCTTTTGCTTTAGCATCTTAGACTAGCTTTTGCTTTTGCTTTAGCATCTTAGACTAGCTTTTGACTAGCATCTAGGACAAACATCTTTGCTTTAGCATCTTAGAGGACATAGAAGACGAGGCATCTAGACAGAGCATCCTAGACTAGCATATGCTTGGCATATGCTCAAACATATGCTTGGCATATGCTCTACTGCATTTAGCCCTATAAATATGTATCCCCACCCCTCAAAGTTGGCATGGCATTGAAGAGAAATATACAAGAAAAATTGCCCCATCTCCAAGTGTCATCCTCTCCATGAGAGTAAGGATCTTGCTATCACCAATAGTAAGAGTCCGACTAACACCTAGTCCCCCCGCCCTGCGTGCGTGTGTGGTTTTGGGCCGTTTCAACTCACCGCCCTAAAAGAAAGAAAAAAAACCGCAAGCCTCAAGCCCAAGGCTACTCTGAGTGCGCAGACGAGCGCTATCCGTAGTCCTGTTGAGTGTGTCTTTCGGGATACAGATCTTGAGCACAAGGGCTATCGGGCCGGGATCCCGATTGGTCGACGGACGCGATTTTGTTAGTCGCCGACTCTTGCTCTTAGTGATAGCAAGATCCTTACTCTCATAGAGAGAATGACACTTGGAGACGGGCAATTTTCTAGCTTGTTATTTCTCTTCACATGCCATGCCAACTCCGAGGGTTGGGGATACATATTTATAGGTCGCTAATCACCAAGCATATGCCAAGATGCTAGTCTAAGATGCTAACAACCTATCCTAGATGTCGCCCTCTAAGATGCTAACAACCCGCCCTAGATGCTATCCTAAAGCTAACAAAACCACGATACAAAGATGATGCAGAGACTTATTCATCATTCTCCCCTAAGTCTTGTGCGTCGTCTTGTGGGAAAGTTGAACCATCCCGACGGCGGTGAAGATGACGGCCGACGCCTTGATTTCCACGCCGAGGCGCCCCCAAACTTGACGGAGCTCTGACGCTAGAGTCGCTCGGCGAAGACTTCCGTCGGCCGGCCATGTGACGGGTGGCGCCGTGTCGAGGCACCACCCGTCGATCTTGTCGTTGTTCGAATCGCGTCGCGGGAGGCGTGGTGCTTTGGCTCGTCAAGGCGGAGGAGAGCCGCGGCGGCGGCCGCCGAGGTAGTTCGATGCTCGCCGAGCAATGAACGAGCCGGCCGCTCCTCCTCCTCCGCTCGCGCGACGCTGGGCTGGCGCCGCGTGGCCGCCGACAATCCTTGGCCCAATGACTAGGCTTGCGCAGCTTGTAGCAAGAGTCGCCTCGTCTGGCTCTTGCTTGCCGGCGCCGCGCCGGGCGCCCACGGTCATCACCTCAAGACGTCCTCGCGCCATGCTCGGGCGTCTTTGCGCTGCTTGCGCGCTTGCCACGCATGTGGTCGCCGTCGTGGAAGAAGGCTCCCTTCTTCTGTCACCGCCGCTGACCAGGCCGCTTCCGAGCGAGGAGGAGCTTCCGCCAATGGTGTCGGGTCCCGAGAGACGCGTGGCTCATCATCGCCGACGACCTTGAGGCGACCTATCACCTCTCGATCGACATCGTGGGAGAGTCCAGCAGACCCGGATCGAGCGAGCCATCTGCGTGTACTTCTGAGGACGATCGAAGAGCTTCTCCACGCTCTCTCTCGCCGTAGGTGTCATCGCCGAACCGCACTACTTCCGCAATGCAGTGTTGAGACGAGAGCAAAGTCATCAACGTCCTCACCGCTTGAAGGCCATGTTCTCCCACTCCGCGCGGCGCTGCAGTGTGGACTTGCGCGCGCGCCGCCGCCGCGCGCGCGCGGCGATGGCGTCCCAAGCCTCCTTGGCGATCCGCTTGTTGGTAGCGAATCGCATCTCGGCGGATCGCACCGATGAGGGCATCGAGCGCCATCGATCTCGTCGTAGTCGACGCCGCCGTCTGGATCGCTTCCCACATGTGTCGCACTGAGCTCACTTCATCATCGCGCCCACTCGACGAAGTTGGCCTTGGCGAGGTAGGCCACCCACCGCCGGGGCGGCCTCCGATAATACCGAACCCGTGGTAACCACGATGCCGTCCGGAGAGAGCTACGCCGCCGCGGAAGGCCGCGCTCTCTATCGACCGTCTGCCGCCGTTGTCGGCGCGCCTCTTCCAGAGCGCCACCGCCGAGCGCCGCCTCCAGAGCGCCACCGCTGCGCGTGCCTCCTCCAGAGCGCCACCGCCGAGCGCGCCTCCAGAGCACCACCGCCGTCGCGCGCCTCCAGAGCGCCACCGCGACCGCGCCGTCTCGATCGCCGCCAAGCTTCGTCGGCGTCGCGGCCGCCATCGCGCCGCCGCTCGTTGTGGCTCCTCGCCAGCGGTCGAGGTTCGTCGACGCTATCGCCGTGAAATGGAGCTACCGACGCCGCGCGCAGAGCTCGACCTCCGCCGCCGCGCGCGCAGCCTTTCGCCGCCGCCGCTTCCGCTCTCGCTCTGCCGCCGCGCCGCTGCCGACCTCACCGACGCCCTTTCGCGCTGCGCTGCTCGCGCTCGCTGTTGCTTTGCGCGCGCGAGCTCGGCCGCCCGCCGATGCCGCGTGCTCGGCGACCGAAGGCCGAGATCGCTCTGCGGACATGGCGCGCTGCGGGGCTATTGCGTGGAGAGGGTCGCTTCGACGAATCACGCCGTCTCCGAGAGGAGTGAGTCGGGACAATGAGCCGCTGCCGCACGGCTCTGAAATTGGATGAGGCCGAGAAGGAGATGGCGAGGAGATGCTCGAGCTCTGAGGATATTATAGCTCTGATACCACTTGTTAGTCGCTGGACTCTTGCTCTTGGTGATAGCAAGATCCTTACTCTCATAGAGAGGATGACACTTGGAGATGGGGCAATTTTCTAGCTTGTTATTTCTCTTCACAATGCCATTCCAACCTGAGGGGATGGGGATACATATTTATAGGCTGCTAATCAGCCAAGCATATGCCAAGATGCTAGTCTAAGATGCTAACAACCTATCCTAGATGCTGTCCTCTAAGATGCTAACAACCTGTCCTAGATGCTATCCTAAAGCTAACAAAAACCACAGTACAAAGACCACGGTACAGAGACTTATTCATCAGATTTCTCGGGATGTGACTTTCAACAAGTCTCGTCCCTTCTACCCACGTCATGTCTCTCCTTCAACTTTCTCTGTGGAGTCTCTGTCCTTTTTGACCTTTCCAGATACACCTATACCTGTCTTGCCCTCGTCCACTTGTCCCACTGAGTCTCCACATATTCCTCCTGTGGCCTCTCCGCCGTTGTCACCGCCTACTTCGTCTCCTGTGGCTCCTCCGGCTCCTCCCACTACAGTACCTTCTTATCCGCTCTTCTACACTCGTCGACCTCGTACTGAGAATCTTCCAAATGAGTCATCTTCTCCTGATGCCCCCTGCTCGTTATGGTTTTACTGGTGCAGCTACTCATGAGCCTGTCTCCTACCGGGATGCTGTTACGCATCGTGAGTGGCAGCATGCCATGGCTGAGGAGATTGTTGCCCTCGAGCGTACTGGTACTTGGGATCTTGTTCCTCTTCCATCTCACTCTCGTCCCATCACGTGTAAGTAGGTCTATAAAATTAAGACTCGCTCTGATGGCTCTCTTGAGCGCTATAAGGCGCGTCTTGTTGCTCGTGGTTTCCAACAGGAGCATGGTCGTGACTACAATGAGACTTTTGCTCCAGTGGCCCACATGATCACTGTCTTCTTTCGGTGGCGTCTGTTTGTCACTGGTTTGTTTCTTAGCTTGATGTCAAGAATGCCTTTTTTTAATGGCGAGTTGTGTGAGGAGGTCTACATGCATCCGCCACCTTGGTATTCTGTTCCTGAGGGCATGGTCTGTCGCCTTCGTCGCTCTCTCTGTGGCCTTAAGCAAGCCCCTCGTGCTTGGTTTGAGCACTTCTCCTCTGTGGTTACTGCTGCTGGTTTTTCAGCTAGTGATCATGATCCTACGTTCTTTGTCAACACTTCGTCTCATGGTCGGACTCTTCTTCTTCTGTATGTTAATGATATGATCATTACTAGAGATGATTCTGAGTACATTGCCTTTGTCAAGGCTCGTCTTAGTGAGTAGTTTCTTATGTTGGATCTTGGTCCTCTTCATTACTTCCTTGGGATTGAGATTACTTCCACTCCAGATGGTTTCTTTATGTCCCAAGAGAAGTATATTTAGGATCTTCTTGATCACGCCTCTCTCACTGATCAGCGTACTGTTGAGACTCCCATAGAGCTCAATGTTCACCTCCGACCCTCTGATGGCGAGCCTCTTTCTGATCCGACTCGCTATCGTCATCTTGTTGGGAGTCTTGTCTATCTTGTTTATTCTTGGTCCAGATATCACTTATCCATCCACATTCTAAGTCGCCGTATCTGCTCCCACTGAGTCCTCTGACCACCTTCTTCGAGTTCTGCGATACCTTCATGGGACTATCTCTCGCCGTCTTTTCTTTCCACACTCCGGCTCGTTCTGACTTGGACTTATTCGGATGCTACTTGGGCACGATCCCTCGATCGCGGTCTATCTCTCGCTTCTTGTGTTTTTCTTGGTGGTTCTCTCATTGCACGGAAGGCGAAGAAGCAGATGCGATGTCCGTTCGAGTCAGAGGTGAGTTGCGAACTATGACTCTCTTGACACAGAGATTGCCAGCTACGGTGGTTACTTGAGGATTTTGGTGTTTCGTCAATACACCTCCTCTCTTGTCCGATAGTACGGATGCTATCGATTGCTCAGACTCGTGAAGCATGAGCTTACCAAGCATATTGGTGTTGATGCTTCCTTCATGCGGTCTTGTGTGCATAATCAGGTGATTGCTCTCCAGTTCCAGTATGTGCCTTCAGAGCTTCAGATAGCGGATTTCTTCACGAAGGCCCAGACTCGAGCACAGCACGGTTTCTACCTCTCCAAACTCAGTGTTGTTGATCCACCATGAGTTTGAGGGGGGTGTTAGAGATATATATATGTATAGTGTGTTATTCCCCATTGTTATAAGGGGTTCTTTGCATATTCACCACATGTACTTGTGTATATATACTGGCCTATTGACCCCATATTGAATACAAGCGCTATTCATAACACATATTTCAATACCATACAAGAGAAGAAAAAACTTGCAAAACACACTAGATGATGCCCTTTGAAAACTTTCTTAGCAAGTCAAGATCTTTACTATAAATTTTAAAAAATTAGAGCACCTCTTTAACTGCCAAGACAAGGTTATCTGGGACTTTACTTTCGATGTTAACAGGCAAAAATTCTCAAATGGCTGGATTGAACTTTGGAAAGATTAATATTTTCTTTGTGCTATTTGCCAGGATTGATGTGGAACCGAAAAAAAACATTCATAGGCTAAAATAGACATTGCCTCTACATGACAATACAAACACAAATTGAAATTCTAGCATGAAATAGTCACTAGTTTCTACATACCACAAAACCACACCATACCAAAATTCATATCCTTTCATATGCAGATAGCTTTTATCGAATTCAAATTATTTATGTTGATTGAATCACCTATAAGGCTATAATCATATAACTGTATACATTTTCAAGCCAAGTGTAAACACATTGCGGGAATAACCAACGCTAACATTCCTGCTAGAAACCGGATTTTGTACGGGGGACTACGATTGAAAACCGTATATTTTTTAAACATTTTTTTAATAAAAAATCTGAGTTCAACATTTGAAAAAATTTTGAATATTTAGATCATCTGTTGTATATGGGTGTAAAATCACATTGAAACAATTAGACTTTTGTAGCTATTGGACAAATCGATCTAGTACATTGGAGAGAGATGAGTAGAAAACGTTGAATAGACTAATCGATCATTTGACGTAAGGTAATGACAGCATGAATAACACACAAACTAGGACTCGAAAAGGCGCATTGCTACAGAACAAGTAATGCAAGTAAACACATTACCACAAAAAAGCCACCTGCTCCGTTCCCTGCATCAGCGATTATGTGCAGTCCCTCCAATGGTTTTTCTAAGACCAAATGAGCAAAAACATAAGCATCAGAAGTTTCTTTATCCTCATCTTTTATATTAAACCATTTCACAGTTGTTTTCTGCTGAGAATGCAGAAACATAAGCATACAAGTAAATGCATGGATGAATAATTTCTGCTCAGCATGTAAAAAAGTATATAAGATAAATAAGTACATAGATGGCAGAAATTGACATGGTGGACAGCACAAATCAAGGGGACTGCATCCGAGAAATGTAAGTAGAATATGAAATACATGACCAACAAATTTTTTATGGAGCATGCAAAAGTTATACATGACAGTAAGAAATCAAATAGATAGCGTAAATTATCATGGTGGATATCAAAAGTGAAAGCAAGTGGCAGCCAAGAAATCTAATATAAATCTAGTAAATTAAAAGGTGCAATAGAATAACATATTAAAAACACCTTTGTTCAAAGCAGATTTACGAACTGCTTGCACAAGATCAGAAGCATAAATTGACATGTAGTCCACATTAGTCACAACTCCCATAGAAGCTTGCTCTAGTTCTTGTCTGCTACCATGTGCAGATTCCTCATATATTCTAGAAGCACGCTCCAAGATATCTTTGATATCAGCCTTATTTAGTCCACCATCACTTGTAAAAAACTTGAGACCATTCCGATTGTAGGGAAGATGACTCGCTGTACAAAAAGAGCAACGCCAAGAACTTAGCAAGCCTATATAATTCCCAACAACTCTTGAGGAGCACAAATGATTTATGAACAATTGCAACTTCAACAAAATGGCATCAGGAATGAGCACACATGCATGACATATATTCCCCAAGTAGATGCATACTAGATCATCTATATAATAACAATATCACATAGCTTTCAGAGAAGAATAGAATAACCACACTCAATTATTTGTGCAAACATGGAAGAAGAATACCACTTAAGTGATGCATTAATATGCATTTATATCTCTCTTTTTTTAAGTCTAGTCTTTTGAACTTCATATTCATTTCCCCTGGTGCTTTCTGATAGCATTGTGATCACATTTACGTTCTGTATAATGTATATCCACTGAACAGTATAACATTAAAGCAAAAGGGTTATGAATTATTCAGACCAAGGGTAAGAGTATACAAGAAAAATCAGAATATGAAACTATATGTGAACTAGGTTCCAGAACAACACAAATTAACAAAAAATCTTCCAAGATCTATCGCAGTAAATAACTCTTAAGTTCATCCCTTTGCATAATGCCATTTTAAAATTCAAACTGGGTTCAATCGTTAAATTCTAGGAAAAAAACTCTTTAAGTTCTCCTGGCAAATGATATAATGATGATATGAATAATCACATATGCCAGAGTTAAAGGAAGTAATATCATTAAATTTGAATTGGATAAATCGTAATATCAATAAATTTGAATAGGATAAATCTGTTTGTTCTGCAATAGAAAATATATAAATTCAAGTTCCACCATTGCACACACACAAAAAAAGGGTTCCATTGAAAAACAGGAAATCACTAACTTGCCAGTGAATGACCGGCAATTGTTAAGCTAGGTGCAAATTGAAACAGGGGCTGTAGTATCATGGGCTGCAGCCAAAACTTGGGTCCAATAACCCAAAAAGCACCAAAGATGATAGGGTAAGTACATGTCTTGGGCTTTACCTCTTCACCTTCTTTCCAGCTGCTACAGTATAGAAGAGCAATTCCCTCCCTCCCCTTACTCCTGCTCCTCCCGTCGGCCCCCTCCCATCCAATGGCTTTGCCAACGGCAAGCAGAGAGGGTCCCACCCAGGTGTGAGGCTTCCTTTTGGTTGTTTCTTTCCTTTTCTTGTACATTTTCTTAGGCCATGCTTGTCCCGGATGGGTTTGCAAAATGTTGGCAGTATTGCTGGTGCTTTTCGTCGCCGGGCTTCTGTGCCCCTCATGCTGACCGTCGCCGGATGGCCAAAGGATTGTGCCGCCATCAAATAAGCTAACCCTAATAGAGCTTTGGGTCTAGATCTCACTTCTTCGAAGTCCCACTCCAAATCCGTCTCCACCTCCCTCGGATCCATGGTTGTTTTGGGGAATGTATTTTGTGTCATTGGAAATAGTTCAGATCTTGGATTCAGACAATTTTGTGATTGGTGACAGATCAAGTTTGAAATAGTTCAGATTTTGGACAACATTTTTGTGATTGGCATTTGGAATACTTGTGATTCGCCAATAGTTACTCTTGTTATTGGTAGTAGTTCAGATTAGGGAAAATCGGAAAAATCTGGTATGGTTCTGTCATCTTGAACATAATCATCAATTTTGATATTTCAGTTTGCAAGAATTTGGTTGCAACAATTGATTTATCATATATCAACCAATGCAAGCATGATGATATCTCATCTTTTTTTCTTCTCCTCAATGAAAAATTTGATGCTACCTGCTTTACAGCCAAAAAACCAAAACACAGCTTATGGCAAAAGCTACAGCTCCCCCAAGCAGGGCCTTACACTGATTCTAACAGATTGGTGGTATCTCGGTTAAATTCCAGAAACCGGCCAGTTTTCGGAGGCTGGGACCGGGAAATTGCCTGTTTCCCATTTTGTGAACCCTGGTGTGGCACACCTCACAAGTGTGTCAAACTTTACACCGATTCTAACAGATTGACGGTGTCTCGGTTAAATTCCAGAAACCGGCCAAGTTTCGGAGGCTGGGACCGGGAAATTGCCTGCTTCCCATTTTGTGAACCCTGGTGTGGCACACCTCACAAGTGTATCAAACTTTAGAGAGAAAATAGTCTATGAGATGGGCCATGAGGCGAAGAAGAATGATGGACTTGTTAGAATAGGACTCTTGTATATGGTTTATAGTTTCCTTATCTGTATATGGCAACCCCCTTTGTACTCCCTATATATATTGCCCATTGGGCCTCTTGAATAGATGAACACATTATTCATAACATGGTATCAGAGCAAGGTTTCTAACCTAGCTCTCCTTCCGCTGCCGTCGCCGCCGCCCCGTGTTCCTTGCGTCCGGCGCCGAGCATCACCGCCGATCAGAGACCTTCCGCGCCGGATCCGTCGCCGCCATCGATTTGCGCGCCACCCCGAGCCGTCGTCGTCTTACGTCATTGGGGCGCGTGGTTGCCGCCGCCGCTTGATCGGAAACCGACGCGAGGCCGCCGCCGCTCGTTGCCGCGCTGCCGCCTAACGCCGCTGCAGGAACCCGACGCAAAGCCGCCTCCCGCTCGTTAGTCGGCCGCCGATCCGCTCGTTGGTCGCGCCGCGCGCCGCTTGTTGGTTGGCCGCAACGCCGTTGCCACTTGTTGGTCGGCGCCGCCGCCGCCGCCACGCGAGACCGCCTCCTTCGCTCGTCGGTCGCGCGCGCGCTCGTTGGTCACCGCCGACGCTGCCGCCATCGAAGGAAACCCTAGGTCTTTGGTTTCCTTCGCCGCCATGAGGTTTTAACAGTAGTTTCTTCGTGAGCCGTAAAAAAAAGGCAAAAAAAAACCGATGCGTTGTTCTAACCGCGCGCGCTTTGTTAGACTTTGTTGCCTTGGTCGCCGCGCCGCCCGGCGCCGCTACCAATGGCAGATTACATCATTGCGATCTATTCTGGGAACCAAGCTTAATGGGACGAACTATGTGTTGTGGTCTTCGCTCATGGAGATCACCTCGATGGTCTCGCCTCGGGACATGTCGCGGTGCTCGAGCTTGTCCGTAAGCGCGGTTCGGCCTCATCTCGACGACCTACTCGCACCTTCTACGAAGATGAGGCCGCCAAGGCGGGGCAGAGGTCGCGCCGCCGGCGAGCGTCTTTGCTTGATGAGGTCTTCGGTATGCCATAGACGCTTTTGGCGGTGTCTCGACGAGGCGTGTTCGAGCCATCACGGTGGTCGCGTCGGCGACTCCATCCGGCCCAGATATTGTTGGTGCGTGCCACTCTTCGGATCCGGGAGTACTTGCGCGAGCGATACCAGCAGAGCGGCGATGCTCGTTCTTTTCGCTCGGCGTGAGTTGAGACGCCGCCGGGCGACTCCTCGTCGGCGACTTCTTCCGAGCCTGGCGGTCTTTGGCGCGGTGGGCGAGCTCGCTTCTCCGCTTTGTCGAGTGTCATAAAGTGCGAAGGAGGATCGTGATCGCGCCGCCTTTATGACTTCTGCCGTCTGCGCCGAAGTTTGAGCTTGTCGAGGCTCATTTCTTGGCCGCCACCACGACCAAGCGATTCGAGGCTCTTTCGACTCTTCGTCTTTGAGGAGCTTAGCGCGGGTTAGCGGCCACGATTTGTTCCGGCGTGCTTGCTACCCTTGCGCCGACTACACCGGTTTACGCCGACTACGTGATCTTCTCGTTATGCATTTACGCTCTGCTTTTGCACCAGCGGGGTTGATGCAATTATTGCAAGAACGGGTATGACTACGGCGTTGTGCGGTGCGCGCGCGAACAAAGCGCGTGGGCGACCCAAGAAGCGAGGAGGCCCTTCCTCGGCGGGAGGATGCATCACCGGATGTCGAGACTTTCGGCGAGGTGACTGCGTTCGGCAATTTTGCGAGCTCTTCGCAAGCTCTCTCTCACCGGCGAGTTACGCGATCTAGCTCAGACGTCTCCTCCAGGTACTTCTTAGGTTCTGGATTCTGGTGCCTCTTTCCACATGACACCGGACTCCACATCTCTCACGTCAGTTGGACCTCCTACTTTTCCTATCTCTGTTCAGAGAACTGACGGTACTCCTTTGTCTGTCAGCTGTCAGGGCACTCTTTTGTCCACTGATTTTTCTGTTCCAGCTATTTCTCATGTTCCCCAGCTTACCATGCAGCTTCTCTCGGTGGGTCAGCTCACCGATCTCTACAGAGGGTTGGTTTTGACTCTCGCTCTGTTTTGTTCGGACCGAGCGACACGAGTGCGATGCTTGGGGCGGCCGTGTGCAGTAGAGATCGTCAGGGTCTCTACATCCTTGATCGCCTCCACCTTCCGTCCACTTCAATTGCTCCTATCACCTCTACGACTACTTCCTCCGCCACTGCTGCCACCACCTCTGGAGTTTTTGCGCAATGGCATCACCGTTTAGGTCACTTGTGTGGGTCCCGTCTTTCTTCATTAGTTCGTAAGGGTGTTCTTGGACGTGTTACTGTTGACACGACCATGTTTTGTCAGGGTTGTATGGTGGACAAGCGACTCTGACTTCCTTATCATTCTAGTGAGTCATTGTCTTCTCGTCCTTTGACTTAGTTCATTCGGATGTATGGGGACTGCGCTATTATCTCTAAAGCGGGCATAAACTTTATGTGATCTTTATTGATGATTATGATGGATAAGTCTGTGTTATTTTTGCGCCCTTCAAGGACAAACATCCTTGGTGGCGGTTAGCATCTCTTTGGACAGAGCATCTTGGACTAGCTTTTAGAGGACAGAGCATCTAGGACATGAGCATCTTAGACTAGCATATGCTTGGCATATGCTTGGTGGGTTAGCCCTATAAATATGTATCCCCAACCCTCGAGTTGGTATGGCATTGTGAAGAGAAATATACAAGAAAAATTGCCCCATCTCCAAGTGTCATCCTCTCCATGAGAGTAAGGATCTTGCTATCACCTCAAGCAAGAGTCCGACTAACAAGTGGTATCGAGCTATACTATCCTCGTAGCTTTGAGCATCTCTCGCTCCTCTCCTTCTCGGCCTCGCAGCAGCCCAAACCAGAGCGCAGATAGCTCTCGGCCGCCCACGCCACTCTCTCCGAGACGGCAAAGCGGCTCGTCGAAGCGCCCAGCTCCACGCAACACCCCGCAGCGCGCCATGTCCGCAGGCGATCTCGGCCTTCGGCCGCCTCGAGCACGCGGCGTCGTGACGGCCGAGCTTCGCCGCGACTCGCGTATGAAGCGAGCGGCGGCAGACCGCAGCAGCAGCGCAAAGCGAGGTCGGTAGCGGCGGAGCCGGGGCAGCCAGCGGCGGAGGCGGAAGCGGCAGCGGCGCAGATGCAGCAGCAGGCGGCGCAGCAGAGAGTCAAGGTCTCGCGCGGCAGCAGCAGCAGCTCCATCTCGCGATGGCAGCGCGACGCGGACCTTGAGCCGCCGGAGAGGAGGCAGCGGCGGGCGGCAGCGCGATGGCGGCCGCAAGACGCCACGAGCTTGGCGGCAATCGAGACAGCGCGGTCGCACTGATGGCGCTCTCGAGGAGGCGCGCGACGGCGGTGGCGCTCTGAGAGGCGCTCGGCGGTGGCGCCCGAAGAAGCGCGCACGACAACGGGGCAGACGGGTCGATAGAGAGCGCGCCTTCACAGCGGCGGCGTGGCTTTCTCCCGGCCGGCATCGTGGTTACCACGGGTTCGTGTCGTTGTCGTGGACGCCGCCCGGCGGTGGGTGGCCTACTCACTAAGGCCAACTACGTCGAGCGGGCCGCGCGGTGATGAGTGAGGCTCAGTGCGGCACATGTGGGAGGCGATCCGTGACGGCGGCGTCGACACGACTCGGGATCGACGGCGCTGGATGCCTCATCGCTGCGATCCGCCCGAGATGCGATTCGCTCTCCAACAAGCGGATCGCCAAGGAGGCTTGGGGCGCCATCGCCGCGCACGACGACGGCAGCGATCGCGCGCGCAAGTCCCTGCCGCAGCGCCGCGCGGAGTGGGAGACCATGGCCTTCAAGCGGTGAGGACGTTGATGACTTTGCTCTCCGTCTCAACGCACTGCTGCGAAGTTGGTAAAGTTCGCGACGACACCTCGGCGAGGAGAGCGTCGAAGCTCTTTCGCTGCGTCCAGAAGTACAAGCGGATGGCTCGGTCGATCCGATCTCTGCTGGACCTCTCCACGATGTCGATCGAGGAGGCGATAGGTCGCCTCAAGGTCGTCAGCGATGATGAGCCACGCTCTCTCGACCCGTCACCATTGGCGGAAGCTCCTCTCACTCGGGAGGTGGTGCCGGCCAGGTGACGAGGAAGAAGAGCCTTCTTCCACGACAGCGGCGCGATGCGTGATAAGCGCGGCAAGTCGCGCAAAACGCCGAGCACGGGCGCGAGGACGTCTTGAGGTGATGCCGTGGGCGCCCGTGGCGGCGCGGCTGGCAAACAAGAGACGCGAGGCGACTCTTGCTACAAGTCGCGGCAAGCCGTCGGCTGGGCCAAGGATTGTCGGCGACCACGACGCGCCAAGCCCACGTCGCGCAGCGGAGGAGGAGGAGCATCCGGCCTCATTCATTGCTCAGCGAGCATCGAACTACCTCCACGGCACCGCCGCGCGGCTCTCCTCCACCTTGACGAGCCAAAGCACACGCCTCTTCGGCGAAAGTTAAGAAGCAAGAAGATCGACGGGTGGTGCTCGACACCGCGACACCCACCACATGACCGGCGGCGGGAGTTCTTCTCCGAGCATGACTCAGCGCTCGAGGCTCTGTCAAGTTTGGGGACGCCTCCGGCGTTGAAATCAAGGACGACGCTCTGCTCTAGGATCGGGATGGCTCAGATTCCTCCAAGGAGACACACAAGACTTAGGGGGAGATTGATGGATAAGTCTCTGTGTTGGCTTTTGCCGCCCTTCAAGGACAAAGATCCTTGATCAGCGGTTAGCATCTCTTTGGACAGAGCATCTTGGACTAGCTTTAGGACTAGCTTTAGAGGACAGAGCATCTAGGACAGAGCATCTAGGACACAGCATCTAGGACAGAGCATCTTAGACTAGCATATGCTTGGCATATGCTTGGCTGGTTAGCCCTATAAATATGTATCCCCAACCCTCAAAGTTGGTATGGCATTGTGAAGAGAAATATACAAGAAAAATTGCCCCATCTCCAAGTGTCATCCTCTCCATGAGAGTAAGGATCTTGCTATCACCTCAAGCAAGAGTCCAGCGACTAACAGATTATTCCCGTTTTACATGGATTTTCCCTATGTCTAATCGAGGTCAGTTTCTTGCGATCTATCGTAGCTTTACAACGATGGTTCGTACTCAGTTTGATTCTCCTATCCGTATTTTTATTTTATGATTCTGCCGCGAAATCGCTCGCGCTTTTAGACGGTTTCTTTACGAGCGAGGCACTCTTTACCAGTCTTCTTGTCCTGGTGCTCATGCTCAGAATGGGGTTGCTGAGCGCAAAAATCGTCATCTGATTGAGACTGCCCGCACTCTTCTTGCCTCTCACGTTCCACCACGCCTGGTCGAGGTCGTTTTACTGTTGCATATCTCATCAATATGCGACCTTCCACCGCTTCTTAAGGGTGTCGACCCTATAGAGCGTCTCTACTCGAGCCCCCAAAGACACTCACCTTCGTGTTTTTGGTTGTACTTGTTTTGTTTACATTGCGACCTCGAGCGCACTAAACCTGTCGATCCATCGGTTGAGTGTGTGTTTCTTGGTTATAGTTACGAGCATAAAGGTTATATCGCTGGGATCATACGCTTTCGATGGATCGTGGTTTCACGAGGCGTTGTCTTTGACAAATCTCGACCTTTCTTCTATCGAGATTCGGCTCCTCTGTTTCCACCGTTGAGTCGATTTCGTGGTTGTCTCTTCGACTCTTCACCCATTTCTCCACTATCACGGTCTTCCCCAGTCCGTCCCCGGTGGTTCCTTCTCTACCTCGCCTCGGCGCGCTGCCTCCGCAAAGACCGCCTCTTGTTCTGCACTACCACTCGTTTCGCGGTATTCACTACTCGAGCGCCCTTGTCCTTTACCGATCTCTCTCACGGTATATTGCCGACACCCACATCCGATCCTTCCGATGATGCTCCTCATTCGTGCCGTGGCCAGGACATCCTTCGACCTCCTAATCGTCTTGGATTTGCTCCGATAGCTCATGTTCTCTCACATCGAGCCTAACTCTTATCGTGAGGTCGCTCCTCATTCAGTGGCGGCTCGCTATGGCAGAGGAGCTTGATGCTCTTCGACGTCGGAGACTTGGGATATTGTACCAACACCGTGCATGCTCGTCCGATCACGTGCAAGTGGGTGTACAAGATTAAGACCGATCGATGGTACTATCGGCGCTACAAGGCTCGTCTTGTGGCTCGCGGTTTTCAAAGAAGAAGACGGTCGTGACTACGACGAGACTTTTGCTCTGTTGCCCATATGACCACCGCTCGCGCTCTTGTTGCGGTTGCTACGTTGCGGTGGTCTATCTCGGCTTGATGTTAAGAATGCCTTTCTTAATGGTGTTTTGCATGAGAGGTCTACATGCGGCCACCACCGGGTATTACATTCTGATGGGCATGTCCGCTGTCTTCGTCGTGCTCTTTATGGCCTCAAACAGGCTCCTCGTGCACGGTTTGCGCGCTTTACCTCGGTGATTCCGCTGTCGGTTTCACCGTCGGTTCCCACGATCTGCTCTTTTTGTCCATACCTCGCTCGGGGTAGGACATCGCTTCTTCGTATGTTGATGACATGCTCATCATCGTGATGATTCCTCCTTCATCACATATGTGAAGAAGCACCTCGATGAGCAATTTTTATGGTGATCTTGGTTCTCTTACATATTTCCTTGGGATTGAGGTCTCTTCCATGCACGAGGGCTACTACCTCTCCCACAGGTATGTCCAAGATCTTCTTGATCGGTCTGGTCTGACTGACACTCGCACCGCTGAGACTTCCATGGAGCTATCCCTCCAGCTTCGTGTCACTGATGGCGATCCTCTTGAGGATCCTACTCGATACCGTCATCTTGTTGGGAGTTTGGTGTAACTTGTGAGCACTCGTCCTGATATTGCTTATGTTGTTCATATCTTGAGTCAGTTCATGGCTTGTCCTACCCATCTTCACTACAGTCACCTTCTTCGTGTTCTTCGCTACTTGCGCGGGACCATCTCTCGTCGCTTGTTTTCCCTAGCTCCACCTCACTCTGACTTCAGCGCACTCCGATGCGACCTGGGCTAGTGATCCTTCTGATCGTCGTTCTCTTTCTGCTTACTGTGTTTTTCTTGGCTCTTCCCTGATTGCCTGGAAGACTAAGAAGCAGATTGCAGTTTCCCATTCATAACAGGACTAACTTTACAACTGTGGCAGCAATCAAAACAACTAGCCACAAAAAGTCAAATTTGTGTAGCTTGAGTGTGGCAAATTGTGGCAATGAACCAACCTTATCCATATAGTAAGCATCCACAAACAAAAACATTGCCTGTCCAGCATGAAACCTATCAAGTATTATCTTATAAATAGGGTTCTCAAACTTTTGCCATAGTCCTAAAAGCATATCCTAACGAATCTACCATAAGTAATGGACGCACAACCGGATGGATGCAAACATGTACTGTACACACACGCGAAGAGAAAAACAGAGATGTAATGTAACATCCCAAAAATTTGGTCTGTTTTGAAGTTTTAAAAATAAAAATAACCATTTGATTTTTTTGTAAAGGTTCAAGCTTAATCTGGATTTTCTGAAATCGAAAACAATTTAATATGAATAATCTCAACATCAACTATTATCAAAATTATTTTATTTGGATTCTATGTGCTTGGATATATTTTTTAGATTTTTCTAGAATTTTTCTGGGTGCATTTGCTATTTTCTGATTGCTAATTGGATTCTTAGTATTTTTTTTAAAAGCTATTATTAATCTCAGATTTCCAAATGGGCTCAATTCCTTGCTTCGGCCCATTTCCTTGGTCTCCCGGCCAGCCGCCTTGGCCTTTGCTTTCCTGTTTCACCGGTCCATTTGGCTTTGGTCCGCACTTCTTTTTCCAAGCCGAAGCCCAGTCATGCCTCTCTTTCCTTTTCTCTTGTTTCACCGCCAGGTGGACCCCATCGCCTTCATCTTCCTTTGGCCGTCTTCTTCATGCGAGCTCCACGCTCAGCAACCATGGCAGTTCTTTGAGTCTCGTCCGACAACAGCGCAGCTAACCATAAAATCTTACCCTAAGGGCATCAAATCGCTTTCCTTATCTCTCTACAACCGTATCAAATCGAATCGTACCCCATAACCTCATCTATCTCTAACTCTATCCCGTGGCCGTCTCGGACTCGATTTAGGGTTTCTTGATTCGGTGTTGCCCACACCCTATAAAAGGGACCCCAAGCTTCGCCCGTGCCTTCTCATCCCGGATCCCCAATCCTTTTAGCCCCAAACCTCTAGAGTTAGCCAGAATTCGAGCTTTAGGGTTCGGAACCGAAGCTCGCTTTTTTCCAAATTCCGCCGCCGCCATCGACATCGCCATTGCGTGTTCCCTTTGGTGCGCACATTCTCATTGCCAGGGAACCCCTGTGTCGCCGTTGTCAGTTTGACCGCGCTGCTCCGCCACCAAGCTTGAGCGCCGCCGTGTTTTTGGTCACCGCCAGGAGTACCAAACCGTGTCACCAGGTTCGCGTGGTCGCGAGGAGTCCAGGTTCGCGTGGTCGCGAGGAGTCCAGCGCTCACCTTCGTTGTCAATGCCGTGGCCGGGACTGCCATTGTTGTACACGGCCGAAACCCTAGCGCCGGGATGACATCATCAGTGACGTGGTCATCCTTGTCAGCCGCCACGTCGACCGCCACATCAGCTTTTGCGCTTGCGTGTCAGCCCAGTCATCGCTGAGTCAGCACCCGCGGGCCACGTGGCACGTCTAGATCTAACCCAAAACCCTGGCTCGGTGAACCTAGTCCACAGTGAGTCATCTCAATGACGTGTGGGTCCCACATGTCAGGGAGATTCCAATTTTCTTTTTCTTTTAGTCTGAAAATCCTTTGCTGACGTCAGCATGCATCATAATCCAGAATTCTCAGTAGAGAAATAATTTGGAAATTCCAGAAAATCCAATTTAGGGTATTTATTAGGGCTTTGATTTTTCAAAAGCCATATGGCCCATATCTTTTGCATCTGAACTCCAATTGAGTTCATTCAAATTTCTAAATTCATCTAAATTCAAGCTCTATTTATCTGAGATTTTTATTTATTTTTTGGAGTTTGTTTTATCTCTATTTTGTATTTATTTGGTTTATTTGCTTGTTTGCGAGTAGACATTGATACTTCGGGGAATTTTGAGCAAAGAGGAGTGCACCAAGATCAAGATCAATCTTAGGATTTATTTCAAGGCAAGTTGTGGTCCTTTGATCATATTGAACCTATGATTTCAAAAGTATATTGTTTCATACAACTGCATGTTATCTTTATACAAATTGATTTGTGATTAGTTATTACCTGATGTCATTATGCCTTCATTAATTAATTGAATGCCATGTATCATTTCTCACCCTAGCATGGATAATTAAAGTTGGACATTCAGATCACCAACATGAGTATCGTATTGATGCTTAGTTACGATAGGGTTCATTATCACATGTGTCATAAAGATTAATCTTGACTTAATGAGATATGGAATTGTGGTGGTTAGCCACTATTGTTAAAATTTGTGTACCATAACCGGGTATATCATTGGTCTTGGTTAAACAAAATGATTTTCGCTCGGACGAGTGGTTGGTGGATTGAGGGTGTGGTTAACAAGTTGTGGGTTTGTGGTGGACTCGCTTGAGTAACTTGTCAAGAACTTAATCTTGTGCGCCATTGAACTGGGTCTTAACCGTACAACCACATGTCCTGTATGGGCGGGATCTGACCAACTAATTAGCAATGTCTTAATTCTGGTTCTGTCTTGGAAGTGTGACTCAACGTACTCACAATGGCGCAAGAGGGGGGCCCTGTCTGGTCGGTTAGACATTCAGTGTTGAAACCTTAGTAGGCAGAACTGAGTTAAGAGCTTTGTAAAGGCCTTGTGATGATCATTTAGTCGCACACCTTCGGAAGTATGTCAGACGGACATTATAAGTTGATCTATCTCTTGTGGGTCAAACTGTACAATCTCTGCAGAGTGTAAAACTATTCGAATAGCCGTGTCTGCAGTTATGGACGTGCTCGGGGATTTCACACGAGATAGAGGTTCTTTATAAAATATGTCGGAGTGTGAATGAGAAGTTCACTTGATGAATATAATGTTCGTTTAGTGAATGGGCAATTCACTTGGTGGTTTGTCTTGGGAAGTGAATGGGGGAGTTCACTGGTTGTTTCAAAGCAATTGTTTACTTATTTACTTATTGTTTTCAATTACGCATTTCAATCTATTTATTGTATATGTCGTCAATGTTGCTTTCTGCAAAAGAACCATACAGCTAACATTTGTTCAAGCCATGCATGAATACTATTTGCATACATTTCTCCATGACTTGTTGAGTACTTTATATGCTCACGGCTTCAATTTCTGCGATTCAGTTGAAGAATATCAAGTTGCTCAAGAGTTCTTCGGCCAGGAGTATTATGAAAGTTTTGCGGATTAGAATGCATTCTCCACTCGATTGCTTGTGGGCATGTTAATTGGCCATTTCAAGATTTTCGTTCCACTGCAAGAGTTTATTTGTTTCTTTAGCCATGCGTGGCAAGTTAAGTAAACGTTGCCCATAAGGTTCAGTTATTATTAATACTTGTTATTTTGAGATCTTTTTAGTTAAATCGAATAAATGGAAGGTATTTCATCACTGTTTCTTATGTGAGCTAACTACTGATCTAGGATTAGTTCAGAATACACAGAGTGTTCCTGAATCGTATTTTTTGGTCCCGACATATAAGAGCAAGGTTATTAAGTCGGTAAGTCGACACTACCCTCCTAGTGACTGACTAGTCGATTAGTCGGCTGACTAGTCGCCGACTAGTCGAAAGGTACTGTTTATATTGTACACGCAACACACACACATAACAACACACACAACACACCACACAGCACCCACACGCAAGCACACACAGCCCACAGCACAGCCAAACACCGCCAAACACCACACAGCATAGAACAGCACACACGCACACCATACCACATACGCACATGCATAGCAAAGACAACACACCACGCCCATCGAGCCACACACGCCGACGCAGACAAGACACACGCGCAGCGGAGGAGCATGGCGGCGGGCAGGAGCATGGCGACGGAGGCTGCGGCGTGGCGGTGCAGGAGGAGGAGGACGAAGGCGTCGCAGCGCGCGGTGGGAGCTAGCTCTCAGGCGGGGACGAGCGGCGGCGCGGTGGGAGCTAGCTCCGAGGGCGGCGGAGACCGGATCAGGAGCTCTGCGGCGTCTGCGCCTCTCCGAGCTCACGTGTGAGGCGAAGACCGGCGGCGCGGAGGACGAAGGCCGGCGGTGCGGTGGGAGCTGCTGGTTGCGCCTCTCCGAGGCTCCGAGGCTCCGAGCTCAAGTGTGAGGGTGAGCCCGACTGCCCTCACTCCACCCTCTTGCCTCTTTGCGTCACTGCCCCTGACAGCCGGGCCCCACGCCCCAGTCGCCCAACTTGCCTCCGACTGGTCGACTAGTCGACCGACAAGTCGACGACTAGCTGACCAGTCGCCCGACTTGCCGGCGCAAGTCGAGTCGGTGCCTCCAGTCAGTCGTTCTCCGGCGACTTGTCGAATAGTCAACAACTAGTCGTCGACTAGTCGACGACTTGATAACCATGTATAAGAGGCAATTTTAGGTCAGAGAGATTGCTCCAACAGCTGGCATCCGAGTACCCGACACACCAGCAGCTGCTACATGCTCAGTAGTCAGCCACTGGCTCACAGTTCAACAGGAACCACCGCATGCTGCGGTACACTACCACCATATCAGCAGTGACTGGGTAGCATGGCCAACATTGCTGGCATGGCAACTGGTACGGCAATGGCACAATGCGAGACAGCACTTAGCCATAGCTGGCTGCTAAGAAGGAACAGAATCAAATAGCAACTAATGGTTGGATCCCAATTTCAGATTGAAGAGGTGGATATTTGTTTGGTAAAGAAAGGAGACAGAATTAAACAGATATCTCAAAGGTAATTCAAAAAACCAATCACTGAACATGCTCAAAATAAATACGGGGAAATTCCAATAAATAAAGCACAATCACGATACATCAGACAATGTCATGAGGCAAATTTGCATACGTTTTGCAAAGGCCTTTCATATGTTCTTTTTGAAAGCCTTGTATATTCATATGTAGAAATGTTTGTTTTATAATGGTGCATATCAAATTGGGATTAGTACCTGTTATCATTATGGCTCCATCAACTGGGCAATGATGTATCTCATCTTCTGTAAGTGTACTGTTGAACATTGCCGGTGTTGAAGCCAACCTACATAATAATACATTGTCAGAATTGAATATTTAACCCATCTTTGTTGCTTTGTCAAAGCAGAGTTGTAAGAAAGTTATGAAGCAGATCAAAGTTACTAAAAGTCTGAAACCATTTGAAATAGTTAAAAATTAGTGCTGTAGCTTCCCAAGAATTGATGCGAGAGGTTTCCCAGTGAAAAAATCTCAGATGACAAGGGAATTTGGGCAAATTACAGAATTTTAGGTCTCTGTATGGCTCCATGCAACATAAAATGGCTTGCATAAATGAATGTAAACAAAAACTAAAGTTTCAACTCACCCGAACTGTAGAACATCATGTCCTCCAGCAGTGATTCCATGAGTAACTGCATTCTGACAACAATCACTTTTTAATAGCAAGTAGTGAAAGAACCAAAGCGTCTTGCTCAAACATAAAAAAACTTGTCAAAACTAAAAATTTGTTCAGTATAACCCATCAGAATGCACTGATATTTATGAAATTTATGGGCAAAAATGGGTAGAAAAATACAAACAAGATGAAGATAAATCACATCTTGGGCAAATCCTATAAACTAGTAGAGAAGACAACCCCTGTCCTGAATAAATATGTATCAAAACTACGAATGGGGATATATAAGCACACACATGTACAAAGGTGGCTGAACTAATATTTCATAAATGTAAATACTTTGTTAGAAAGAGTACTGCTAATAATTTTATTGATTGTAAACAGGAGAAGAAAGCTATTACATGCAAAGCATAAGCTGCAAGAACTTGTCTTTCCACAAGTTCTTATTCCTTCCTAAATAAATAGATTCGTTTTTAGAGTGTGTGTGGGGTTGTACTTCCAAATCAATCAATTACTGCAGTACAGACAGGAGGTGGGAATTCCCACCTCCACCCGCTCCAACCCAATGGTCCCTCAATTCTCAAATATTGGGAAGTAGTGCAGTATTACTAAATAAGATGTAGGATTCGAGTCAATGCTCTCATGGTAAGGTCGAGAAACTATCATGTATCAATCAGAATCACTAATTGCTGAACAAATATGCAAGAATGATATAACCCGGCCTGAATATCTACATAATTCAGAACAATAACGAAATATCATTATCAGCTGAGGAACAGAATTTAAATCTAAACTTTGTTAATTTTTTAAACCAACTATTTGCAGCCAGTACAACATTAGATACGAATGATTGTTTGCAAATGTCTAATATAGAAGCCTTGAACATCTCTTGATCTTTAGATGAAATAGACTTGTAAATCACAGTTTTTAACCACTATACGGAAACAAAATTGGCCACCAAAAATCTTATCCAATTCTACAGACTCCCGAGTTTCTCAAGCAACTCTTGAAATAACAGTTTGGTAAAAGTCCAAATCATCACTAATTCACTATTCGGTACTTGGAACAGGATTTTGGTCCAATAAAAGCATACTTAGAGCATGCATAACTTTGAACAATAAATCTAATAAAAATGCGCAGAAAAAAGGTGCCACCTGCAATTTATGTGCAGAAATTCGTGAATCATGTCCAATAGAGATTCTTAAACGTCTCAATCCATCTGCCTTCTTCTTGTTTAATAACCAAGCAGCAAAGGCAGCAGCTATAGCTTCAGTAACAGGCTCAGTGAGATTGAGAGGCTCACCTTCAACCCCAGCAATGGCAACACCACGAATATCACTGCAAAACAAAACAGCCTGCATAAAACTATTTGATATATATAACACATTTTAGATGTATTTACAGGATGACATGCTAAACTGCATGCACCGCACAAGCTATTCTGGCATACTGGTGTATAACCGATGACAAGTCGGCCTGCTGATGAAGTGGAGGTTTTTATGCACATGGTAACGTATGGGGAAAAATAGGGATGGAAACCAGCAGTACATGGTTGTTAGATATGACTTATATAGGGTGTTCTTTGTATATTTTTATACACATGTAACTTGTATATGTTGCCTTTAGGCCCATTGGAATAGACAAGGTTCATTCGAACATGGTATCAGAGCCATGGCTCTCTCTTCCCAAAAACCCTAGCTACTATTCACTACCGCCGCCGCCATAGCTCCTCTATCTTTCTTGCTCGCCAGCTCCTCTGTCTTTTTTCTCACTCGTCAGCTCTGTTTTCACCCCGCCATCACCGCCTCTCCACTGCCTGCTCCGTCGCTTGGATCTGAGCTCCCGGGCCCCGCTGGTGCACCACGTCACCGGAACCAGCGCCGCCGGCTCCAGATCTAGCTGTTGCGCTCTCCTTCCCCAGCCTACACCGCAGCGTCCCGCCACTCCTCGCCTCGCTGGCCCCCGAGCTCGACCTCAACTCCACGGAATGCCCGAGGCTGCGGTGGTTCACGGTCTCCAAGCTCTAGAGCTCATCCCGTGGTGCAGGCTCTGCAGCACCCGCGCCGGCTCTGCTGACGAGCTCACGCTCCTACCGCTCCTCGCCTCGCTGGCCCCCGAGCTCAACCTCGACGCATTCCTCTACTCCAGGGGCTCCCGATGCCTTCCTCTACTCCGAGGACTGCTGACACCTCCCAAGTGCCGCCTTTGCTCTGGGTGCCACCCGCACTATCATTCTCGAGCGCCGCCACCCTCTGCTCCATCAAGAGCTTGCTGCCCGAGCTCGCCTCTCCATCGTGCGCATCGCCAGAGCTCGTGCTCCCTGGCCCCTGAGTTCGCCTCTAGCCACAACCAACACCCGGGCCACCCCGCGGCCGCCTCCTCGCGCGTGACACCATCACTAGCGATAAGGACGACTCTCGTGCGCGTTTCACCGAGGCGGAGGCCACCGCGTTGCGGGCCCGTGTTGAGTGGCTCAAGCATAAGGTCGCTGGCGCGACGAGCTCGCTCGCGACTCTAGCGGCTACACGCCCAGCGACGCCGACTGCCCGTCGCTCGCCCTCCGCCACCACCGTCCCTGCCTTGGGGCTCTTTTAGCTCTTGCTTCTTAGCAGTACTCCTTGCCCCCGCCACCTCCCTTGTCTGCTATCTTGTCTCCGTGGATCTTGGACTCTGGTGTTTTTTTTCACATGACACCAGATTCTACTCGAGTCACTTTTGTGACTCTAACACTCTTCCTTCAACTGTTCAAACTGTAGATGGTACCTTTCTTCCTATTGCAAGCCGAGGCATCCTTTCCACTTTTTTCCTTTCATGTTCCTGCCGTCTCTCATGTTCTCAAGCCTACTATGCAGCTTATGACGGCCGATCAGATCATTGATCACAATTGTCGTGTTATTCTTGAGTCTGACTCTTGTGTCCAGGACCGTCGCACGGGGACTCTGCTTGGTGCTAGCCCTCAGCGCCATGATTCGCAGCATCTTTTGGAGCTCGACTGGCTGCACCTTCCTTTCGTTGTCTCCACCAGCCAATCAGTCACTAAACCGGCCTCTATTTTTGCTGCGTCCTCTACTGCTTCCTTTCCTCAGTGGCATCATCGTTTAGGTCATCTCTGTGGATCGCGACTGTCGTCTCTAGTAGGTTGTGGTCTTCTTGGATTTGTCTCTGGTGACACCTCTTTAACTTGTATGGGTTGCAAGCTTGGTAAGCAGCTACAGCTCCCCTATCCCTATAGTGATTCTGCCTCGGCTCATCCTTTGATCTTGTTCACTTCGACGTTTGGGGTGCTGCTCCCTTCGTTTCGAAAGGGAGTCATCAATACTATCTGATCTTTATTGATGATTATTCTCGTCATACTTGGATCTATTTCATGTCTTCTCGTAGTCAGGTTCTCTTATTTACCAGAGTTTTGCCACCATGGTTCGCACTCAGTTTGATTCGGCCATTCGTATTTTTTGTGCTGATTCTATTGGCGAGTATCTATATGCTGCTTTGTGTCGCTTTCTCACTGAGCAAGGCACACTTCCCTAGTACTCGTCCTGGTGCTCACGCTCAAAACGGTATCTCTAAGTGTAAGCATTGTCGCTTGAGACAGCTCACGCTCTCATGCTTGCCTGTTCTGTTCCACCTCACTTCTGTGCTAAGGCTACCTCTGTTACGAATATTGTGTGTATATTGAAGAGGCCCAATGGGCAATATATATAGGAGTACAAGAGTACAGATAAGGAAATATAAAAGACTCCCTATTCTATCTCTAACACCCCCACCACACACAAGCAAATGCAAGGCGTATGCAATAGCATTGCATTTGGAAAGGGTGACACTAAAATATGAAAAATCCAAAGTCCGAGGCTTGATAATGTCATCGTAGCATGCAGCTCTTGGAAAATATGTCGATAAAAGATCTCCCATCAAGGTCGCGACAACTCATAAAGCACAATGTGCAGGAGCAAAGTTGACCGCGGCAATATGACGAAGAAGATAATGAAACCGACAAAAGATAAAAGCATCAAGTCGAATGGGAATAGATAGAAGCATGACGACGCAGATCGAAGCCCAAGACGGCGGCGCGCGAAGGCACAAGAAGCGCAATAAAGACGCGATGCACAAAAAGCGTAATAAAGACGCAGAGAGCACAAGAAGCGCAACGGATGCAGTGCAGTAAAAGCGCGACGCAATGCACAAGAAGCGCAATGAGACGCAGTCGCGAGAAGAAGCGCGGCGCAATGCACAAAAATACACCGAGACGCATGCGGAAGAAGCGCGTGCCTTAAAAGCGGGCGACGGATGCAATGTTCAAGAGAAGAACAACGTCGCTGCGCCATGCAAAAGAAATTCCTATGCTTTTACGACGGATAATAAATTTGTGGACTCGCATGGCTTAGACGAACTTCGAGATAAAGCGATGCAGTTTGGATGGGCGTGGAAGAAACGACACAAATAATAGCTAGCAGTAGCAGCAAGAATAGCTAGCAGCAACTAGCAATACTAATGAGCAGCAGCAACTAGCATAACTAATGACTAGAAAAAGACTAATGAGCACACAGCAATGGACTAAGACTCGCACTATCTAGCAGCAACAAAGCATAACTAGCATAACCAGACCGAGCCATCCCAACCACAACTAATCCCAATCTCCATAGAGAGAGAGACCCAAACGCACTGTCTTTAATTGGCACGAGCCGACCGGGCGCAGAGGCCAAGAAACCTCTTCCAGTCCTCTATCTATCTTCCTCTCAAGCCAACGTCGATGCAGAGGAGCTCTTCCCCAAACTCGTCGTACAAGGTACGGCTCGGGTGGTAGATCCGCGAGAACTCCCTCCGGATGATGGCCAGGAGGTTGTCCACGAACAGGAGGTAGACTGCGACGAAGACGAGGCCGTAGCGACGACAGGCTGACGGCTTGGCCCGTGGCGGGGTTGCGGACGGAGAGTCGGCCTGAAGAGGCGGCGCCGACGAGGAGGAGCCGGCAAGGAGGGGCTGTAGCGACGGTCGGGAGCAGAGTAGCCGGCCGTAGCAGGAGGATCACGGCGAGGCGAAGCAGAGGCGCGCCGATCCGTCGCGATCGCAACAACGCGAGGAAGCGGCGGCCGGTCCGATGGGAGCCGAGGTGGCGGCGGCCCAATCCCAGAAGATCGAATCTGGAGGCGGCGGGTCCTCCTTGGCACGGCGACCTCCAGCGACGACGTCGACGTCAGGCCGAGCCCGTGGATCCAAATGGCTCTGGGAAGATACTCCAGGCGCCGCCGCATCCTCTAGGCGACGGACAACTAGAAGAAGGCCACCCCCGGGAGCAAAGAACGGTCCTCCCGGGGGCAGCGGCAGCAGAGGCGAGTAGAGGCGGCGGCGGCGGCTACAGTAACCCTAACCCTAGCCTCGGCTCTGATACCATGTTACGAATATTGTGTGTATATTGAAGAGACCCAATGGGCAATATATATAGGAGTACAAGAGTACAGATAAGAAAATATAAAAGACTCCCTATTCTATCTCTAACAACCTCCACTGCTGCTTTCCTCATCATGCAACCTTCCACAATCCTTCAGGGTTCTACTCCTGTTGAGCGTCTCTACGGTCAAGCTCCCGAGAACAGTCACCTTTGCTATTTCGGTTGTCTGCTTTGTCCTTTTTCCACCTCGTTAGCGCACCAAACTGACTGCTCAGTCAGTTGAGTGTTTTTCTTGGCTACAGTCTTGAGCATAAGGGTTATCGCTGCTGCAACCCTGTTGCTCGCCGGATGAGGATCTTTCGGGGCGTCACCTTCGATGAGTCCCGGCCTTACCACCCTCATCCCTCTACTGTCAGCTCAGATTCCCTTGTAGAGTCGATCTCCTTTCTAACTTTTTCTGACACTCAGCTTTCCACTTATGTTTCGTTTCTGCCTCCACCTTCTTCGTTCCTCTCCCCCGGTTTCACCTATTCCCCCTTCGCCGAAGTTTCCTTCCAGCTCTTTTGTTGAGATTCCACCCTTTCCCCTGCACTACTCTCGCAGTCCTCGGTCTACTCCTTCTCCAGTTGAGCCTTCATCTTTGCTAGGCTCTGTTCCCAGCTCTCCTTCTCCGTCCTTGCTGGGTCTTGCTCCGCCTTCTCCCAGATACGATCTTCGTGATCGTCGTACTGTCAGGCCTCCTGAGTGCTACGGCTTCGCAGTTGCTACTCTTTCTGAGCCTACGACCTACCGTGAGGCTGCTTCTCACCTTGAGTGGCATCTTGTGAAGTCTGAAGAGATTGCTGCTTTGGAGCATATTGGCACTTGGGATCTTGTGCCCTTACCTGCGTGTCACTCACATCACATGCAAGTGGGTGCACAAGATCAAGAGCCGCTTGGATGGTTCACTTGACCGCTACTAGGCTCGTCTTGCAGCGCGTGGTTTTCAGCGGGAGCATGGTCGTGACTACGATGAGACCTTTGCTCCTGTCGCCCACATGACCACTGTTCACACTTTTCTTGATGTGGCCTCTGTTCGACAGTGGCCTATCTCTTAGGTAGACGTCAAGAATGTCTTTCTCAATGGCGAGCTGCATGAAGTCTACATGCAGTCGCCTACTGGGTATTATGTCCCTGTTGGTATGGTTTGTCGCCTTCGTCATTCTCTCTATGGGCTCAAGCAAGTCTCTCGTGCTTGGTTTGACCGCTTCTCCTCTGTTGTCACTGTTGCTGGCTTCTCCACCAGTGATCACGACTCTGCCCATTTTGTACACACCTCTCCTTAGGGTCAGACGCTCCTTCTCTGTGAATGATATGATCATTACTGGGGACGACTCTCAGTACATTGATTTTGTGAAGGAGCGTCTCAGTGAGCTGTTCTTGATGTCTGATTTGGGTTCTCTTTGTTATTTTCTTCGGATTGAGGTCACTTCCACACCTGAGAGCTACTACCTCTCCTAAGTGGAGTACATTCAGAATATTCTTGCTCGCACTTGTCTCACTGATCAGTCGCGCGTGGACACTCTAATGGAGCTTAATGTTACCTTCAGCCCACTAATGGGGAGCCTCTTGAGGATCTCACTCACTACCGCTATCTTGTCGAGAGCCTTATCTATCTTGGGATCACTCCGACTTGACATTTCTCACCCTGTCAACACTCCGAGTCAGCTCGTTTCTGTTCCCACTCAGCTCCAGTATAGACACCTTCGTGTTCTGCGATATCTTCGTGGGACCATCAATCGTCACCTTTTCTTTCCTCGCTCCAGCATTTTGCAGCTTTAGGCGTACTTTGATGTGACCTGAGCTAGCGATCCTTCTGATTGCTGGTCTCTTTCTACCTATTGTGTTTTCCTTGACTACTCTCTGATTGCCTGGAAGACGAAGAAGCAGACTTTTGTTTCCCGTTCGAGTGCTGAGGCTAAGTTGTGAGCCATTGTACCGTTGACAGCTGAGATCACTTGGCTTCGGTGGCTACTCGAGGATTTCGGTGTTTCATCTTCTACACCGACTCCTCTCTTATCATATAGTACTGGTGCGATCAATATTGCTCGAGATCCAGTAAAGCATGAGCTCACCAAGTATATTAGAGTAGATGCTTCGTTCATAAGATCGCGAACGCAGGACCAAGTTATTACTCTTCAGTATGTGCCTTCGGAGTTTGAGTTGGCAAATTTTTCACAAAGCCACAAACTAGAGCTCAGCACAGCTTCTTCCTCTCCAAACTCAGTGTTGCTGATCCACCATGAGTTTGAGGGGGTGCTAGTCTGCTAGATATGACTTGTATAGGGTGCTCTTCGCATATTTTCATACACATATAACTTGTATATGTTGGCCTTTAGGCCCATTGGAATAGACAAGGTTCATTCCAACAATGGCAACCTGTTCCCAGATTTGTGGATTTGGTAAAACTGGCCAAATATCAATGAGTAATCCAAGTTTGGCGAACTTTGCATTTTTCTTGAACATGATCACATCTTCTGTAGTATTTGCATAAATGAATTTAACATATTCAGTATTTAATATTAACTATACAGTTTCTCCAAATATTGCCAGATTCTACATAAAATTAACTGGTTTCCATTTGATCCTGGCTGGGTCAAGGAGTTTGGCAATTTGGTAACAACTAAAAGACTAACTGGAACAATACCCACAGCCAGTGATTCAATATAGGAATGAGATACACAGTCTTGTTTACTAAATAGATGGCTAAGAGACAACACAGCAGACATGCAAAATCTCGAGCACAACAATATTTCATAAACAAAATGCAGGTTCTAGCTATACATTAATGATCATGAGGTAAAAAGTTTTCTTACATGATGATCAAAACGCCTTTGAGAAACATAATTGTTGTTTGAGACCTTCAATACTTGTCTATGCACATATTACTCTGGATAGTGTCACTAAAAACATAATGCAGTCCCAAATGCAAGTAACTATAATTACAACAACAACAACAAAGCCTTTGGTCCCAAACAAGTCGGGGTAGACTAGGAATGGTAGACTAGGAATGAAACCTCCTCAATGTCAAAGAGACAAGAGCCTTACAAATAAAATAAAATAATAATGAAAAAAACCTACAAGGTTAAAACCTTAAGCCATACATCCTGTCATCTGAGCCGAGAGCCTAAAACACAGTCTCTAAACCTTCTTATGGTTCCAGTACGTGGATCGCTAACTTCTATATGCCCCTATCCAAAGTTAATTCTTTAGCTACATTCCAATCCCTCAAATCTCTTTGAACTGCTTCCTCCCACGTTAGTCTTGGTCGACCTCTGCCTCTTCTTATGTTTTCAGTACGTCTTAAAATTCCACTACGTACCAGTATCTCAGAAGGCATCCGTTGAAGATGTCCAAACCATCTCAAGCGATGTTGGACAAGCTTCTCTTCAATTGGTACTACCCCCACCCTATCACGTATATCCTCATTGCGGATTCGATCTCGCCTTGTGTGGCCATATATCCGCTGTAGCATCTTTATCTCCGCTACACTCATCTTCTGTATATAGTCTTTTAGTAGCCCAACATTCTGCTCCATATAGCATCGCAAGTCTGATTGCCATCCTATAGAACTTGCCCGTTAACTTTTGAGGAACTTTTTTGTCACATAGGACACCCGATGCTTGGCACCATTTCACCCACTCCGCTCTAATCATGTGGCTCACATCTTCATCAATCTCTCCATCTCGCTGTAGCATCGATTCCAAATATCAAAACGTGTCATTCCTAGGCACTACTTGTCCGTCCAGCCAAACATCTCCATCATCTGCCCCAGCACCGCTGAAATCACACTTCATATACTCAGTTTTAGTCCTACTAAGTCCAAAGCCCTTCGATTCTAAAGTCTTCATCCACATCTCCAGATTCCTATCAACACCTATCATACTCTCATCAACTAACACTACATCATCAACGAAAAGCATACACTAAGGGATATCTCTTTATATGTCCCGCGTGACTTCGTCCATCACTATGGCAAAAATATATAGGCTCAACGTTGACCCTTGTGCATTAGGTTTGTTAACAAAGGGGAGGAGTTGCAAATTGAAACAGTTGCACATTACTTTTAATGTTATTTGTACCAGAGAAAAAAAAAGGAAAAATAACTTTAGAGATAAGCAAGCATGCTGAAATAAGATGGGAAGATGCCAAGATATCAGCTATAACCACACCAAATAAATTTTACAGATTTTCATTCGAGATTATAACTGCATTGGAAAATGTATAATAAAGTACATTTGAGTTAAAGTAAATATTGTTCTTCTGTAAATCATTACAGTTTCAGTATCAACAACGTTGTTGCTTCAGCTGCAAGGATCATTAGATTTCTACAAATCATATAGTTGAAGGACACATGGTCATTGGCCACATGATATGGTATACATGGGTGTTAAATCAAAACACCCAGTTAAAGCCACATCCATACAGTAATTGATAACACCCATGTGTACCATATCATGTGGCCAATTACCATGTGTCCTTCAACTATATGATTTGAAGAAATATAATGATCCTTGCAGCTGAAGCAACAACGTTGTTGACACTGAAACTGTAATGATTTACAGAAGAACAATATTTACTTTAACTCAAATGTACTTTATTATACATTTTCCAATGCAATTATAATCTCGAATGAAAATCTGTAAACTTTATTTGGTGTGGTTATAGCTGAGATCTTGGCATCTTCCCATCTTATTTCAGCATGCTTGCTTATCTCTAAAGTTTTTTTTTCTCTGGTACAAATAACATTAAAAGTAATGTACAACTGTTTCAATTTACAACTCCTCTTTGTTAACAAACCTAATGCACAAGAAAGACCTAAAAGTCATAAACTCCACTTCCAACCATCCCATTCCACTGTACAAAATGCAAAAGCATGGGATCCCTGTCAAAAAAATCAAAGCGATTAAATAGCTAACAGGAAAAGGGGACCCAAAAGCTCTAGATATGGCATTGGCTACTAACAAACATAGCTTCAATGCTTTTGGAACAACACCATGGATGGAGATGTTTCATTACCATTGCATAAAGCAAATTAGTTTATACAAGACTTTATGTCTTTAAGAACATGTAAAGCAAGGAGATCATCGTAGAAAGTATAAACTAGTTTATACATACCTGCCATTTTGAAGCTTAAGAAAATCAACTTTCTCAGAGGATGAGACAGCACTGCTACCTTGAGCAGCTGCAATGAAAGTTACTGTAAACAACTTTTCACACTTGCACATGCACAATGCACATATATTACACAGTGCAGAATATCCAAAATCAGCAATCAATCTATGATCTGACACAATATAATTAGGCAATATCTGACAGAAAATCGCCAAAATGAGTTAGGAAAAAAAAACCTAACGTAACACTAGTGAGCAACCTGATCAATGAGAGCCTAGAACACACCATTGCAGCTAATATTTGCTTGTTTGCCGAAGCTAATCCATGCTGTTGATGTGGTATTTAACCACTTGCTTGGAGTATTAGCCAATGTTAATCTACAGTCCTGGAAGGAATGCATGCTGCGGGTATTGAGGGCACAAAAGTCACTGGGATATCTTGTGCTGTGCCTAGTCCGTGGGCGATGTTGTGCCAAGAATGCATTTTGTATGGTCTTCGCTGATAATGCTGCACAAATTGCCAAATCTATCAGATCGTCTTCTATTTAACTTAAGACATTGCACAAGATAATTGTTTATTTTGGTTCTTATCCTAATACTGTGGATGAATGGCATAGTTTTCTTCAACAAAATGCAAATGACTAAAGATTTGTACTTTATTGCATCACTTTTTACGTCGATTTTGTACTACATCTTCTATTAGGGCATCATTTTGAAATGTTTTATGTAAACGCAATTATGTATCTGTTCAATGCTCTCTTCACATTAATATCTTGCGGTATTGTCATGGAGGTTTTCGTAAGCCGATGACATTGATCATTCTCCGTTTATTCTATTGGATGCTCTCTGAAACATATGTTTCAATTTTCCCATCCTTTCAATTTCAACCATACCAGCAATAAATAGAGAGGATTTGGTCAAATAGCCCAGAATAACTTATTGACAGTTAACAAAACCATCAGACCAATTTACAAATCCAATGTTTAAATTTAACAAGAATTAACATAACAGTAACACTATCAAATATGTATAATATCTGATTGCCTGCAAGTACCAATATCAACAATTCAGGGTCTGAGGGTAACCTTAACAAGCTGTAACTTAATATTTTTGTTTGACATGTTGTTGCAAATGACATATGATCACAATGTGTTCATCCACAAATGTTTTCTCGAGAATGACGAATTGCATCACTGGTTTTGTCTCTCTTGTTTTCAATGCGGAGAAGAGCAATGGGCGTATCAGAAAGAGAAAAAAAAAAGTAGTCAGCTATGACTACCATTTTGGGATAATTCAATTGCGCAGGTCAGTTGTATTCTCTTCAATTGACAGACGAAACAGATAAAACAAACGAGTGCTGCAGCCCATTCAACGGGTGCTACGAACATAAATCCAAGGAAAATCTGCAGTGCCTCCAACATGATTTCCGGTGCTCCAAACAACCCTCCCAAAGGAAACGAGAGGTAGCAACGAATCGGATGCGAAACGCTACAAGATTCTTTTGGTTCCGCAAAAAAACATGGCATGAGACAGTATGTATTCTAAACCCCACGCTTTCCACAGCTGTACGCTTATACCTTTCGCGAACCTGCTGGGGATTACGGGCACTGCGGCCACGGATTCGAGTTCGAGGTACGATTCAAATCGAATGGGGAGACCACTAGAGTTAGCGTTGCACGGATTAGAGAACGGAAGGAGGAGGCGACGCACTGACCCGCCATATGGACGCCCGGCGGCGGCGGAGGAGCTCGTGCGGCCTGGCTTCGCTCTGCTGATGCGTGGGCGGCGAGCACGAGGAGATGTTGTTGGGACGGATGGAACAATCCAGAGGTGCGGAACCGCCGGCAATAGATCCACGGCCAATAGGATTTATTTTTTTTTTGGTGGTGGGGGGTGGGGGGGTGGTTTCTGCTTGCCGAGTAAGCACCAGCATTTTTTTGTTGCACAAATTATCTGCTTTGAGATTAGTGCCACAGCCTTATCCCGTCATCTCCTTCCTGCTGAATGGGCTACTTTGGTTTGGCTTTAGTCGTGGGATGTGGTGATCGACGGTGGTAACGGGATGAACTCAATAAATATATTGCATACGAGGATCTATTGTAATATAGATCCGACAGTAAATTTGTGGCACTTCTGGTCAAACGTGTCGACCATCGAGAGTGCAAAGGATACCTCAATGAGAATCACACGTGAGGATCTATACCAATATTATTGCATATAAGGAAAACGAGTTACAAGTGGCCTCCCCTCTCCCCCATTTATAAGGGGTTCTATTTGTAGAGGGGGAGGGGGAGGGTTGGTCACAAAAGTTACATAGTTGCCCTCGGGGCTTAGCTTGCTCCGAGGTACTTCTGTCTATCGTGTCAAGTTGGTTCTGTCATATTCGAGATACCTGACGTCGTCGGCCTTCCATCTATGCTGATGTTGACGGAACCTTATCGTGTGGCTACCCCGGACTGGGTCTGGGGTGGTTGTGCCGATATGTCATGCCTTGTCGAGGTTGGCCCCCAGACCTCATCTAGGGTGGGTGCGCCGATGTGTCACGCCTCGCCGAGGTTGGCCCCCGAACCTCGTCCGGGGTTGGTCTTCGGACTTCGTCCAGAGTGGATCCTCTGATGTGTCATGTCTCGTCGAGGTTATCGTCGGCTTGAGGTAGCACGGGGACCCTCCCCAACAGTAGCCCCTCACCAATCCGGGCGGTCGTCAGCCACCCTCTTGGGTCGTCGCACCGACTTGTAAGGGGCAGCGCACAGCCTCGAGTCGACGATTCCACTGGTGACATGTGGTGCACTCTAACAACATGTAAATTTACATTAGTCCTCACGTGAATTCAAGGCAATAGGTTGTGCACGTGCTAGGGAGGAGCAACTCGCTAGGATCATGAGATAGCACAACAATCGGTTCAACCAATGGTTGAAGGAGCAACTCGCTAGGAAATCGTCAGGTGATACACTGATATGGTTGGCAAAAGGGTCAATATTTACAGTTGTGACATAGTAAGGATATGATATAAATGGGTACACATTCTATACGCAGGCTCAGGATATAAAGAGCACTAACCAGAACATTGGTGTCTACATAGATGCGTTCAATACCGATCGGTTGAGGAGCTCCTACTATGAGCTCATAGAGGAGATTTGGGAGCTCGATTACGTACTTTTCAAGACCCCTTGTTTCAGTGTCATTGGGTCCATCTCCTATAGGTGAAGGTCGATAAGTATGGCGTCACTACCGTGGACCTCGAACGTGTTAGATACAACAACGAACCATTCGTACTCGCTAACCAAGTTGTTCAAGTCTTCTATGTAATCGACCAGGCAAATAAGAAGCGTCATGTAGTTCTTCATGGAAAAAGGATGATAGTCAGAGTTGATAATGTAGTGGATGAGGAAGAATACAATCAATTTGACGAGTTACCTCATTTCGAAAATGGCATAAAGGTCGAGGAAGAACAACGTGACGAAACAAGCTACATACACATCGATCATCATGAAGGGCTAATTTTTAAAGAAAATAAGCAAGTGGAATGATGAATGAAATGTTTATATGTCATATGTTCTGAATGGTTAATTTTAGTTCATTTGAGTTAATTGATTTGTGAAATGAATATGCTTGTTTCTAAAATGAATGTGAATTGGATGTGTACATGTACTTGTTGTGTTTCTGCTTATTTCAGAGGGTATGGCTAGAAATAGATTTAGCAATACAAAAAAAAATATCATAGACGGTTCCTTCGGACAAACCGTCTGTGATAACCTATCATAGACGGTTTCATCTACAAACCGTCTGTGATACATCAGGTATCATATACGATTATTTATTGGAACCGTCTATTATGTGTATTTATCATAAACGGTTTTACTTTAGAATCGTCTGTGATGTCCAACCCAATTTATATCCGGACTCTAGGATTTTCCCGCGTCCCCACTCAAACGATTAAGTTTTTCTAACTCTCCCTCCTCCCCCGAGCCTGTCGCCACCGTCCTCCCCCGAGCCCGCCGCGCCTCCTCCGCCGAGCCCGCCGCCTCCTCTCCGAGCACGAGTCGCCGCCTCCTCGAACCCGATGCCCCTCCTTCCCCGAGCCTGCCTCCTCCCCTCCCCCGAGCACGTGTCGCCTCCTCCTCCCCTGAGCCCGCGAGCCTCCCCTTCGACGCCACCTTGCTGCTCCGGTGCCCCCTGCTCGTCCTTCTCCTCAACGCCCAAAGGTAACCGATGCAATGTGGTGGGCTTGATACTGCTACTGGAATATATTACAATGTGGTGTGGTGGGCTTGAGATGAATGCTTTGCGATGATAATAGTCTTATACTGAAATTATTTTGATAATCGGGTTTGAACTTGCTCTAATTGGAATGCGTACTACTGTTGATTGATTTTTAGCATTTAGTCTGTTACTTTCGGTTGGTTAATTGGTTGAACCTCCAGCCAAAAGTATTATCTGTTGTCTTTTGTTTAAAGATCATGTGCAACTCTACATCTGAGAGCAATATTAAAATGTTAAATCTTAGCTTTATGCTGATTTCATTTGTTCACATGATGTATGTGTTAAGCATATTATTCCTTTTAAATGACTTAGAGGATTTACATGTTTATACGTCAATTATGTCATTATATTGGTCCTAATTTCTTCCGTACATATCTCAATTATTTATTAATTGGTGTGTATACCCATACACATAGAGAATCTTACGATAATATGTTCATGTGTGTTATAACTTTTATTTCTTGTGAAGATGTCGTCCGCTCATTCTTCGTCATCGTCACCTCATCCATCTGATGCACCATCCTCTGAAAAATCCAAATGCGATAGAAGAAGAGGAATATTGAAAAGGCCCGAGGGCCGATTTACCATCACGGAGGTCGATGCGTCTGGGACCCCTCTCAATCCCCCCGAGCAGCATTCGTATTCTAGAGAATGGTCGGAATAGTTGCACGAGAACAGGTCAAGATCACCTAGGATTCGTGGAAGGAGCTGACCAAAGCTCAGAAAGGTGAGCTGCTGACGGATATTTTCCAATCGTTCGAGATTCCAAAACAACATCAGGCCTCTGTTCGACGACACGCGTTGCTAGCGGCGTGCAAAGCATGGAAGAACTTCAAGAGCACACTTGTCAAAGATTACGTGGAGAAGGATCTGATGCCCTTCCAGAAGTATCCATTCGTGGAAGAGCACTGGCAAGACTTTGTGGCGAAGAAGACGATAGATAATTTTAAAAGTGAAAGTGCAGCGCACAGGGCCCTCTAGGCAAAAAAACACGCACCCTCATGAACTCGGCACCGCTGGATATGCAGGTAAAATCTCGCAATGGAGGCAACAGGACAAGTAGGCAATCCATTGGGATGCCTCGCCACCATTTGTCGGGATCCCTCAAAGATGAGATCACTGATCTCATCAGAGATGAGACATGACGGCAGATGAAGAGCCTTGAGGAAAGGCTTAGGGGAAATCAGTTGCTAGCCCCTGCCCTACTGTGCTAGCCAGCCCCCCAACCGGAGTAGCTGTGCATCTAACCCTACCCCAAAAAGCGACGATAGATTTTCTGTCGATGACATTCTGGTAATAATTATTATCTCTGGAATGTTAGATCCATTGATAGGCCTGTTGGAGTAGCTAATTTTGTATCATTATGTAGGTGCCTACGAAGTGCAAGCTCCAAGTGAGATATACCTCTGTTTCCCTGGATACTGCTTGGGGCCAGGCGTATCAATCTAGTGTCGGGGCCTTGTTGCACGGTGTAATGTGGATGGTATTTATGTCAATTTCGAGGCCGTCCCACTGCAAATGCCCCAAACGACGAGTCGTGACTCTAGGGAAAGCCATTGGAATATTCATCTAGTGTCCCAAGAGGGACATCTGCCTGGAGCTACTGCACCGGTGTCAACTTCACGGTAATGTCCTGCAACGGTGCCAAGTCCATAGGAGCTACTTGCACCAGAGTTACCTGCATCGATGCGGCAAGGGTTCGGTGCATCAGATGCATCTACACCTCATGCCCGGTCGACTCTTGTGAAGTCAACCTCTAAAAAGCGAGGCAGCAAGGGAAAATTGAAGACGGTCGACTCCTGTTATGATATTCTCTTCTTGCTGTTGGCCCAGAAATTCGTGCTAGGTGAGCTGTTGGTCGAGACGGTAGAGCGCAACTCTACCCTAGGATTGGCTTGCACGAGATTAAATATATGGTACATGGAACAGACCAAAAAGACGGATAGACAATGGCGCTTGGGTGTCAACGTCAAGTTCAAGAAGGAACATCTTAACCATGTGGTTCAAGATTGTGTCTTCACGGTGACCTTCGAGGACTTGTTCTTTCTCTTCAACCTCGACGCCCTCGACGCCTCACTCATGCGATGCTAGATACTATAAGTGTGTACAATCATGGGTTAACGTTCGTGTAATACCAATAAATGTTATATATAACTACTTGCTTGTGTGTGTGTGTATATATACATGATTTCTACCCATACTCGGTCTGCTTGTAAAGCATCAAGGACAATGCAAAATTCGTCGAGGATTAAATGACAGAGTCATTGCTGACTCGTCGTGACAAGGAATTCATACTTTTGCCCTACAACCAGGAGTAAGTGCTGCACTAGTAGCTATACTTGTTGATTTGTACTTTATAAGCAACACGAACTTAGGTTTAATGACCATAGCAATATACCTGTGTAACTTCCACTGGATTATAAATAATTTATCCAAAACGGAATAAGGTAATATACCTTGCACTACAACAAAACTATCACATAAAAAACGTTTTTATTTTGACGCTTTCATATATGTCTTTATGCCGAGAAACACCTTATATGTAAAGACGTTTCTCAAGATGTTTTATATAACACCACAAAATCTCACCGTAGACATGTCTCCACCTCCCCACGCCTCTCTCTCTCTCTCCACCTCCTCACTTCTTCAACCTCCTGACATAAATCAAATCTAGCCAGTGCTGTGCCCGCCCTCGCACCCTCCGTCTGTGCCCTCCCTCCACGCCTGGCGGCCGCTCCTTCCTCCACGCCCTTCCTCCACGCCCGGTGCCGCGCCCTCCCTCCACGCCCGGCGGCCGCCCCTCCCTCCGTGCCCTTCCACCATGCCCGGCGCTGCGCCCTCCCACCATGCCCGGTGTCGCGCCCTCCCTCCTCTCCCAGCGACCGCGCTCACCTCCACACCCGGCGCCGCGCCCTCCCTCCGCGGCTCCAAAGCCCTCGTGAGTCACGACCTCGCCCGCCGCCGCCTGCACGCTCTTCGTCCACGCCCTCCCTCCACGCCCGGTGGGCGCCCCTCCCTCTACGGTTCCACTGGTGGCGACGGCGGCGGCGTCGCCACCTCGACAGAGCTCTGGTGTCGCCATCGGGAGAGCCCATCCCGTCCACTTGGAGACCTCCAGTGAGTGCTCATCTCATCCTCTCCCCATTGTTCCATTACTGGTTGACATGTATTGATTGATATTTGTCCTACAGAGCGAAAGTTTCTCGTTCCATTACTGGTTTCTCTTGGCGCTACGTTCTCGCTTGGGAGCTGCCACCTTCGCTTATCCAAGGTACGTAATACACAATTTCAAATGCTACCGCATTAGCTACATTTATTCTTTTTGTGTGCTGCAACTTCGATGTTATGTCGCTGAATGGAGGTATGTGGATTTTGATTAGTCCTCTATGCACCGATTTGGTAGTATCTTGCCTTATTGTGGGGTTTTTCCATTCTACACAGGTGGCAGTTCATGAGTTGTTACATAATAGGCAACTTTTTAGTTAGCTAACCAGACATCTCTTTCTAGATTGATAAATTTACTTGTGTTTGCCCAATCATTGATAAAGCAGCCAAAAGGCAAATGCAGAGCATATATCTGATTTGGACACATGTTCACATCTTTTGTCCATCAATGATGATACTTGCATTGTTGTGTACTAATGTACATATGGTGACCTACAATTCCATGACAACGATATTGATATTTGACGTCTTTTCAATCATATCTTTTATTTCTGCGATAGAACATGTAAATCAAATGGACTGCTTACCTTGGATGTACTAGATAAAACTGTTCAATTTGTGCCCTTACAGCCAGTGGCGGAGCCAGGAATTTTACGATGGGGGTGCATACTTTAAAGGTTTTTTAAAAAAGCTTGTACGACATATAAGTAATTTCACAAATTCAACACAATTACACAAAAAAAAAGTTCAAAAATAGTTAATAGTGCAATACAACTAGTTCAAATAAAATCTTACATGAATAAAATAGTTCTAAATAGCTAATAGAAATCACAATACCATTCAATATTTGATCACCTATACTATTTCTCAACTTATTCTTCACAAGATTCATCGCCGAAAATACTCTTTCAACGCTCACCGGTGCATTCACAGATGGAATCGAAGAAGCCACAACCAAAGCCAATTCATTTTCATTTATACTTGCTTCAGTTCCTCCTCCTTGAGTTTGAGTAGTTTCCGCTTCAACAGTTTTAGGTTTGATTGTCTTCCATCTCGAAAGAAAGAAACGATATCTCTATTCCTTTTCATTTCTATGATTCAATTTGTCCTACATATATAAATCATAGAAGTAAGCATTCAAGAATGGAATAGATTGATACTTAATACTTTGATAGCATAATAATGTCGACCGGCTTTCCTCTTCTTTAAGTCTTCCCAATTTCTCTCTCTGTCTCTCAGTCTCTCTCACTCTTCAGTCTTTTCCCCCACCGAGCACCGGCACTGCTCCCTCACGGCGACACGGCCTCACCTGCCGGCCTTGCTCCCTCACCCAGCCAGTTGCGGCCTCACCGGCGCCCCCGGCCCTGCTGGCCTACTCCCTCACCCGTTGGCCCATCCCGCACCTCTGCTCCCTCACTGGCGCGGCGGAGCCCCCAACCCTGCTCCCTCACCCGTCGGCCCTGCTCGCGCGCTTGGCCGGCTCAGCCTCCTTCCGCCGGCCGCCTCGCCTGGACTTGCGTTGCCCCCTCCTCCAAATCCAATCCCGGACCCGGAGGCCGGATCCCCATTCCCCAATCCATTGTTTACCTTGGTGTTGCCGACTTGCCGTGTTGGAGTTGGACTTCGGGGCGCCGGCGGCGGGCTGGTGGTCGGAGGACGGGAGGAGCCAGGTCACCAGGAGGAGAAACAAGGAGCAGGGGCGGCGGGCGACGTCAGGAGGAGAACTTGGGAGGAGAAGCGAGAAGCCCTACGTGTGTCGGTGTGTGGCTGAATTGGCTAATATGGGCCAAAATTGAGCATACTGCTGCATACCTAAAAAAAATTCAATATTTTTTGGGGGTGCTTGTGCACCACAGGCACCCCCTTGCAACAACCCCAGTTTTAATGAACAGTAATAAGATGCTTTATGAACAGTAATGAGATACTGTTCATAACATCACTGTTCCTTTTTAAAACTTGGATGTGTTGTTACAATCTGAAACCTCCATTTTCTAACCAAAATCCAAAACTTGTCTGAAGCTTCAAAAGAAAATACCAGTCAATGTTGGTATTAAGACCAGGAAGTATTTTTATTAAAAGCTAGATGAATTGTCTTGGCCAAAAACAATTTTTGTTGAATTTTTAGAAATTATTTTGATCTTGAGAAAAATATTTGTTTTTAAATAAACCCATTCGGGATAATTAAATTATTTATGTATTTTTAAAAGTGAAACAATGGTTTTTAGATTTTATCTGGGATATATATGATCCCAGTAGCATCTTTGCAAAATTTCATATTTTTACAAATTTATTTGCTATTTTAAAAGTCCCGGTCAAACTTTTGAAGATTTGAAATGGGTTAATCAGTTCTTTCGGCCAAACCCTAAACCTTGGTACTGTAGCGACCGAGCCTGAGTTGTTTGGGTTCAAACCGTTCCACTGGGCCGCACCCAACACGTCCCCATGTTTGCCCAAAACTCCAGAGCTCGTGCGCCATTGATTTCTGAGTGGACGGATGAGATTGCGGGGCCATGCGTGTTATCCATGCACGCGACGCAATTTCCACTGTTGGATATTCATCCAACGGCATCCGATCTTGATTCAAGGTCCTAATCGTATCTCCATTTGTGAGCCGTTGATCTCCAAGTGAATGACCGAGATTCGCTAAGCCGCGCGGACTATCCACGTGTGCGAAGCAATTTCCACCGTTGGATCTTCATCCAACAGCCTCCGATCTCAACTCAAAATCCTAAACGTATCTCAAATTTGTGGCCGTTGATTTCCAAGCGAACGAGCCGGATTCATTGGGCCATTCAGGTCATCCCGTAGAGCCCTTCCATCTTGACCGTTAGATCTAGATCCTGCGGTACGCCATTTTTCGGGCAATACCATTTTTAAATGGTAAAAGCCGAAATGAGCGAGAGCCATTGGATCCTCAATCAACGAATCAGATCTGGTGGGCCGTTCGGGTTACTGAACACACCACTCAACCTCCACCGTTGGATCTAAATCGGACGAACCACACCCATTGGTCGTTCGGGTCACCGGACTCCTCTTCAATCTCCGCCGTTGATCTTAGATCCAACCGCGCCTTTCTTTTTGATTTGAACTCAACGGCGCGCAGTCAATGCTAACCGTTGGATTTAAGATGTGCGGTATCTTTTCAAATCACGTGCGCATAGAGCCTAGATCCTTGTGATCGTTGGATTTAAATCCTACGGTGCCTCTTCTTTTCACTTAAGAATGTGTTGGATCTCGCTGTGGCCGTCGCATTAAGATCGCACGGTCCACATGTCTAGATACCGATTAAAGGCTATATTGTCCATCTTATCGTCGCCGTTCATTTCAAATCGGACGGCTATTGTTCTTTTGATCTTGCGGGCATATGAGGCTGTTGCTGACATTGAGACCCCACATGTCAGTGGCGTTGCTTTCTTCTTCCTTGCATCTGTGCGCCGCCGCTGACTTCCTTGCCGAAGAGGTGGTGTTCCGCCGCAATTTTGGCAAATCTCTCTTTAACACCTGGCACCATATTGGCACCGCATCACCTCTGGAGAGTTCCTGTTTGCTCCATTGGTTCAAACTCTATATAAACCCTAGCTTTTGGCTCACCGCCATTGTTGACCAAGAAAGCTCTCTTCACCTTCTTTCTTCCTTTCCAGTGAAGCTTTCTTGCTCTCATTTCTTGTTCATCTCTATCTTTGCATAACTCATCTGGTAATGAGAGTTTCGGACATCATTTGTAGGTGGAGCCCGTGATCTTGTTCTCTGTTGAACAGAGCCGGTTGTAGCCCTCCGTGGTGATTTCTTGCTCCGGTGAGGTTTACTCCAAACTTTTTTGTCCAGATCGTGTATTGTGATCCACATGACTCAAATCTTTTATTGTTTTTGTTTTTGGTCAAACATGAGAAGTGAACTTTGAATCTCCACTGTTTTTGGCCGAAAGCTTAACTTTATCTTCCTCTACTCTAGCTGGTAAGCTTAGATCTTAATTCTTGTCATCCTAAGTACCCTAAGGACCTCAGTAGCTCACATGAACCAGTCACTTGTGCATAAGCAACTCCAATATTGCTATAACCAAGGTAGTCAGAGTCGAGATCCCGAGTCGGATCGATTTGCCTCCAGTAGGATCGAATCGTAGTATCGAATCGTAGAATCGGCGATTCTACGGATTTGTAAAAATACACATATTTACCATCTATACTATAAGTTTGTATGATTCTTATAAGGTTTACCACTTACTTATTACAAAAAAAAGGGGCAAAACACTTCTTATCACACAACAGAAAAGCATAATGGTTCTTACATGATGGGTGATATAGTTTTGAACTACTGGAGAACAACATTACCACACTGATATAATATTTTGCATGCTCCTTGTTTATTTATAGTTTTATTCTAAAAAATTAATATCAACAAATTTTGCTCTAAAACAAAATATCAGCAAAGCCTGGCCTCTAAAAAAATTGCAAATTTTTTTTTGCCCTAAGACTCTACCAGTAGGATCGACGTAAGATTTGAATCGACGGGCTGTCGTGGGTTCGTAGAATCGTAAGACTCTAAGAGTTGAATCGCGATCCTAACTACCTTGGCTATAACTAAAAAGTTTCTTTTATAACTTTTTGGTCTTTCATATCATCTTCTAGTTCTAGGGTTTCTAATGTCATGTTTTCAGTTTAACTAGGTCTTAACCTATCCCTAGTAGCATAAGTAATTGTTCTTTTGATTCTTAATGCCTTCTACTTAGCTTTATAGCCAAATTCTTCCTCTGTTAGCTGTTGTCGGCCAAACCAACAACCTCTGTGATTTTGATATTCTTCTATAATCTTACCGATTAGGGTTAGTCTAGGTTATTATATATTCTAAAGATCAGATTAAGCTTCAATTTAGAATCTTTTACTTAGTATATTTTCAATTAACCCGAAATCTGCACTCTGCCCTGTTTCCAATTCTTTTCAAAACCTGAAACTGTAACTTTAACCTAAACCCTACTTGCTGTCAATTAAGGGCAGTAGGTGGTAATATGGGTTATTATCTTTATTGTGGCAAATATAACTTAAGCATGTTGTTAACCATGCATTACCATATTGATCATACATTTTCTCTTTATTTTTTACTTGCTGTCATATCTTGTGTTTATTGGATTTTGTTGTTTCTTTTGTAATCTGGTTCTTCTGAAGTATTTGAGTCCAGTTCTGAACCATCAGCACCTGAGCAAGAAGTTTATTACTATCAAGGCAAGCATCCTCTTTGCATCATATTGAACCCAGATTTTAATACTTTAGATTTTCAAATTTACAGTAATATTGTGCATGCCATTTTCTAAAGTATTTGTGATCTGTGAATAGTTATTTACATACCAATACTTGTGGATTACCCTGAATTGAATTCATACACTTATGCCTTAAGATAGTGTCTTTGTCCTGTTATTTTACTCTGTAATCTTGCTTAGCCATGCAGTCCATAGAACGTTAGTGTTTAGCAAGCTTATCTTATCAAACAGGAGAAACAACAAATGAATTTCAGTTATTTTAAGTTCTTGTTCAGTCTATTTAATTCAGATTTGAATTAAAGCTTTATTTGGCAAACCTATATAAGATCTGGACAAGTGGTTGCTAGTGATGGTGCCTTCGTGCACGAGATTGGGAAGTGTGGCGGTCTTGTCTGGATCACTTAAGGACTGAACTCTGACTATTCAATTCAAGCCCCAACGTACTTCCACACGCGGTGTATGGGCGCTGTTTGGTTAAGTAAGGGGTTGGTGTTATTGAGTTGGGATGCAGGTTGATAAGGATATATGTGTTGATTGCATATGACATATGTGCTTGCTTATCAGTAACATATGCCATATGTGTTTGGTTTCGTACCATGTCATATCATATGTTCTTAAGGGCGAGGACTTCTGAATGTAACAGGGTTCATAAGGCTCCGATTTCAATACTATATGTGCATGGGAGCACAATTTTTGTTTCTTTTATTGAATCGGATGTTCCGGCGTAACATGTGTGCCCTATTGGTGTAGGGGGTATAGCCTACACTAACAGGATCAGTCGCACATAGGTAGCCTAACTCAATAATGTCAGCTTACTGAAAAACACCAAATCTTAGTTTACCCGACCGACATACCAAAGGAAGTGTGCTATTATCCGGAGGCTTACGGGCTAACTAAGTCGTGTGGGTAAAGATGTACACCCCTGCAGGGTTAAAAACTATTCGAATAGCCATGTCCACGGTCATAGACGACACTTGAGTTGATGTCACCTGTATAGAACTTTGATTTTAAACCTATGGCTTGGGTTTTGGTTCGGCTTGAAGGGAATTCATGCAATTTCTTTGTTGTGGTGGAAAACCACTTTATTATTGTTATGGTTTATAATTGCATGTTATATTACTTACTGTTTTTAATTCAAATCAGTTTATAAAATCGCTTTGTTAAAATCTAGCATGTGTAGGTTAAGATGTATTGCTTTATGCAAAATTAAACTATTATAACCTTCCTGTTGACAACCTTATGCATGTACAAATTCTAATCCTTTGAATAGGTTCTATCAAACACTTTCTTTTAATAGTTTGTATAAGTCTTGCGAGTACCTTCCGTACTCAGGTGCTTTCAACCCATGTTGCAGGTGAAGATGGTTATTTGTATGAGGTACCCGTTAGCGCCGAACAGGGCGACGCTAACGAATGAAACTATTTCTTTCCTCCACGCAATAGCCTGCAGGTGATGGGGCCATTGGTGGCTTTTGCTGTTTAATCTTTTGCTCCCGCTGTTAAACTTTGTTAGTGACCTTGAGTCACTTGATATTGTAGTACCAGACCGAATTGTAACCTTCTGTTTAATTATATAAATGTATGCCTTGTATGTGTATGCCGCAATGTTGTTTAAGGATATATGTGCAATGGTCACTGATCCTGGGAACCATTGTAAGACATATACCCGGGAACCTGGATATTGGATTTATACCTTATTAAATTTATGCTTCTAGTATGATTTTGATTAAGGACTGAAAAGTTCTTAATTACTAATCGTGCTTTTAGTGTAATTTTTAATTCGGCATAAATTCTAATAATCCGGGTCCTCACACCCCTGCCGCCACCCCTGCTTACAGCAGGTGCATACTTGTTTGTACGAGATAGATACATCTAGAATGATTATGCTTGCTGCTAATTAAGTTACTTTTGTTTCCGGTTTGTACTGTCTGATACATGTACCTACTTGTATGTTTGAACTGCCAGACACATGTAGAGTGTAAGTTGTAGTGATGCGTGCACTAGAAGAGCCCATGTACAGAAGCTGTACCCACTAGCCATCTTGCTATCAATGTGCATTATATATCTGGCTCATGTTTAGTCCTACACAATAATTTTAATGCAGAAGTTATTATTCTGGAAAAATGCTGATATAGGATGGTCAGATGGTGCATCCTGCCTCACGGCCGGATGTTAACCATTTAAATTCTGCTGTTTACCTTTAAACCATAAGGTCTAAGGCGCTTCTTGTTTTATGTTGCACCAAATGTGGATGGATCATGCGTGGATGTAGATTTGTTTCTTGCTCCTACATAAAGCTGGACTATCAATATATGTGTTTTTCCTTCTGTGTGGGAGCAAAGGGTCAAACTAATCAAGGGAGGTTGTGTTCCTGTTGATCACTAAACAGTAAAAATGCCAATTGATGTTGACAACAGGTGAATAAATTCCAATTGAAATCAAATCCCAGATTTTTTTTCATGGAAAACTAGCTAGGATATTAGGGATGAAACTTACCAAGTCCTCACATGGGGTCAGTCCCCTGAAAAATGCGCTCAGGATAGTAGTAACTTGTTTGCAGTTGAAATTCCAGCTTACAAAGCGTAACACTTACGACTGTACAGAGGATGCATTCTAATGCTTTATATATGAACCAGAGTATGCAACAGATGTTGGCTATTTTTATCTGCTCTTTGTTTCTCCAGAATCCAGAGACTAATCTCTTAGTATTAGATTAGCATTTTTCTCTCGGATTACTGTGTCTCCTAGCATGGTGTTATTATATTTGTCATATGAAGGCACTGTTGACTGACTAGCATGTATTCTTTGAAGAGCTTGAGGACCAGGACGTCGCTTCTCCTGCCGAGGATGTCGCTTCTCCCGCCGAAGGATGTGCATCATCAGCGACAGTGCCATCTCCCAACGTGATGAGGGACTAGAAGGGGTATGAAGCAAGGGGCCTAATTTGGCCTTTTTACTGGTGCTTGCATTTGAAGGCGATACCAGGAGAAACATACCGAAGTTGAAGGTATGACATTGGGTCATCAATTATTGTTGAATCTGTTTTATCCAAAGTAATATTTTTTTCATGAAGCACAGTGGTGTCCTGCTTTTATTGGCCATCAAAGATGGAACCTTTTCTATATTGTGCTTATTCACCATGTTTTTTTGTTAGTCATTGAACTTATGGTTTTAGTGATTCAATAATTTAATCAACTTCCTTTCCTTGATCTCAATCTGGATTGGTGCGGCAAAAATGATTGCCTTTTCCTATGCCGGGAACTGGATTAAGTGTGCATAGAGCTTAATTATGGGTTTCTTCTTTCAAAGTAAAAGTTCCAGTATGAGCACAGGATCAGTGTACTAGAAAATGGAAACTCTAGAGCCTAAACATTTGAATGAATTTAGAGACTTCCATTTTGGAGTTGTAACAGTATGAACATCTCCAGTTATTCCTGCTTAGCTCATAGGTTTTTTATTTTGATTTGAGTTAGCAGAGGACTTAATCTTAATAAACACTCTATTTCTGCCAACTTAAATTGAAGAGACTATTTCTTATGCTTTATCATTTCTATCTTCACAATTTGCTACTTCAAAAAAAAAAGTATCATTGCGGTTCTTGTGCTTTCAATTTCGTATTGTGTATTTTCTTTGTTTTCGATAAATCTAACCCTTCTTATGTCATGCGTGCATGATTTCTTTTTGAGATTTGAATAGACATAATAAACAAGTTTATCACTAAACAGGTACCAAGCTCTGTTATTTGGAGGTGGATGTTCCTGAAGACGCCGTTGCTGCCCTCTAATCACTCGTCGCCTGATTCAGTTGTAGGATTTGTACGCATTTTTTCCGGTGTGTTTGCACCTTTGTATGTGGATGCTAGATTCAGTTGTTAACTCGATTCACTCCGCAACGGAGTGTCTATGTCTTTTCTTCTTCTTTTTAAATATAAGCAATGTAATTCTACATTTAAAATGGTTTTACATAAGATCTAAAACTTCTTATGAAAATATGCGATACTATACCCTCTGAATTATTGTAGTTTAACTAGCGATAAAATATTTCCACTGAACAAAATAAAAATGGTCGTCTCTAGCTCAATCTAAATACGTCTATGAATGTGTATATATGTTTCTTGGCACGAAATAAAGCGTCACTAGGGAGAGTAGAGACGATATGGAAATGCATATATGAAAGCGTCTTCAAGCTTGTAGAGACGCAATCTAAACAACTCATATCATTGTAGACGCGCTTAACAATATGTCTCTACGATCTTTGACACGGTACATGGGGAGACGCTTTACAAAAACGACTCTACGACACTATAGAGATGATTGAAAACGTCTTTAACTCATAAAATAGGTGTCTCTATAGGGCTTTTGTGTTGTAGTGTTGATTCCCTAAAAGTGTCAAATACGACTTCACAATTATCCGACAACTAATCAACAGGGGAACACATTTCCTCCATAGATAACTCTGTTGTAGTCTTTTGTTCCTTTGCAATGGCTAAGGCTAACTTGATTGGGATATGTAACATCCCAATTTTCTAAAGTTTAAAAAACCTTTTTTCTTAGTTTAGTATTTGAAAAATTCACCTAAGAGATTTTATTTGAATTTTAATAAAGCTTAATATGGACTTTCAGTATCAAAACAATTTAAAATGAATAATATCAACACTAATAATTGTCTAAACTATTTTATTTGGATTCTATGGGCTTGGATATATTTTCTAGAATTTTTTCGAGTTCATTTGATATTTTCTAATTGCCATCCTGTGAACGCCCGAGCCCCTATAAAAGGCCCTCTAGTATCGCCTTCGACCCCGCACCAAAACGCCTAGAACCCTAGCGCAACTGCGATTCGAAGATTAGGGTTTTGGTTGAGTTTTCGTCTTCTTTGAATTGCACCGCCGTCATCGTTGACCGCACCGTCGTCTTCCCCACCGCTTGGGCTACCTCTAGGACCCTTCACCATCGCTAGTACCTCGCTGGAGCACAAATTCGACAACACCTGTACCCCTTCTTTGCTTGAAGCTCGCCGTCGGCCACCCCCGTCCACCCCGACCACCAGTAAGTGTACCGATGAGTGCGCAATAGCATTCTCTACATGTTGGTATCACTCACCGCTGGCGAGGCACCGTCAGTCGCCGATGACCATAGGAACCCGAGCCATCGCCCGCATTGTTGACGTGGTAGTCCACGCTTGCAGCCACCTCAGCACTAGCGTCGACGTGTTAGCCTACTCGGCGCCAACGTGTCATCCCGAGTGCTAGTGTCAACTCACACATGTGGCTATCCACGTCACTACCAGCTCACCAGTCGCCTCAGCACTTTATTCTACGTGTCACCCACATGTCCACCTCATCAGCGTGTATGTGGCGTGTGAGACCCCGGTTTATTAAACTTGTAATACTTAACCTTCCACTGGTTCTAGTATCACAAATAGAATAATCCGCGTCTCGATGAACATGTGCCTCCCAGAACAAGCAGCACACATACATCAAATCAAAGCATGCATCATTTCCATACAACAGAATATAACAAGTCTACCAAAAGACATACATAATATAAGTTATTACAACACAGCCAACCGGCCAAATGACTAAAGTAGCAAATAAGTAACAGCGGAAGCAAAAGTTGCCATAAGATGACTTAAACCAAAAGACGGCCGGTTAGCCACATAACACCACAGGGCAACCGACCGGGCCGCCAAGCTAATCGCCCCTTAAACTGCCACAGCACAACTCACAAAAGTGAGGTCCATCGGACTCACTATCATCCTCTGCACAACACAAGCAATGCAGGTGAGTACAACAATGTACTCGCAAGACTTACGAGTAACAAGCCTATACATAGCTACATGAAAGCTGTATTCAAGGGAATGTGGTTATATGGTTCTTAGGACGCACAAAGCAAGTTTTATTTGCAATATTATAATAAGTTGAACAGCAGTTTGTACAATCTGTTTTTAAGCATTTAAATAACAGCGAGTAAACATAAGTAGCAAGTATCCACCTAGAAATGACTTTCCCCAAAGCCACCACAACATAGCATGAATCCCTGATTCATACCACCCAACAAGTTTTAATTTTAAAAAGGTTGTAGTCTAACTCTTGAAAAGCTTATCCAAGCGTGTCCATAACCTAGGACGAGGCTATTCGAATAGTTTTAATCCTGCAGGTGTACCAATGTACCCACACTTCAGACCGCCTTTTTGCCAAGCTATTAAGCACACTTCCTTTGGTATGCCGGCACGGCTAAGTCCTTCGAACCCTTTCCAATGGAATATGCTAATCAAGAGACGCACGTATGGGGGTTAATCCTTAGTGATCTACCGACGAAATATGGACCACAAGGACCCATACGTGGAGCAAGAGACACCGGCCGCAGCGGGTGCTCCCCTCCCCACAAACACGTCCATGTTGCATATAATTAAATATGCAACCCACCACGCGACTCATTAATTAACACAGCACAAAGTACTCAGCTAAGAGAGGTCCCATATCCCTCTAGTGTGGTTAGCACGCACGTAATGCTCTGCAATGTGATACTCACAAGTAGTTCGGTCCTTAATTGACCGGGCACCATTCCATTCACACCCAAAAGATCACACCATCTTACCATTGTGCCCAAGTCTAAATTGTTTTCATTTTCAGTTTTAGTTTTGCAATTTAGACGAAGCACAAGGCTGAAATATACACATTATAAGAGTTTGTGTGATCAAAGTTATCGACGAGTCGATAACCGCCCATTTCTACCGATAACTAAGCATGGCTAAGCATAATGACACGTAAACTACTAAGTGACAAGGGTTCATCCAATAACCCAAAATCACGACAAGTAATCCTAGGCTCGTGAGTAGAGGATTAAACATTTCCTACCGATTATGCGACTCATGGGCCAACTATCGACAATAGTTTAAAACAACATAGCAATGCATACATAGAATTTGCAAACAATATATTAGAATTTAAAAATAGTAGGAGCAATATGATCAAATGAATGCTACATCCGCTTTTCGATCAAGTGCAGGATCGTGGTCATTGTGGCTCAATATCAGCAATAAAATTATCTTCGGAACCTAACGCGAAAATGCGATAAGCAAATAAGAACGAAGAACACCAAATAAACTCCAACAACAAAACACATCCAAATCTGATGAAATTTACACAACAGCTAGGGAATGATCTAAGACAATGATAGGAACAAGAATTATGCAATTTGGACTTAACATGCAAAAGATATGGACAAAATGCTCTTTCTCAGCCTTACATCAACCTAATTAATAATTAGCACTGTTCATGGCAAAATTTTCTAGAATGATCTAAGGTCTGGAATTTTTATAGCAGGTAGATTATGTCATCCTAATAACAGCAAAGTTGGTTTTACTAAATTTGGAGTTATACACATTTACTTATGATTTTTCTAAGTTGTAAATCTAATGCAAGTCATTTTACAGAATTATGAACATGCTCAAATCTTATTCCATATGAAAGTATACTAACAGATGAATTTAACAAAATTGATTTTGCACAAATTGGATTTATACAGAAAAAGATATGCATTTTACAAGGTTAAATCCATTTCTGGAATATTCAAAGTGACAGAAATCAAGTTATTTCTAGTTATACAATTTTCTGCTACTGGAATAAGCTTAAATCCATTTTTATAATAAACTTAAGTGATAACACAATTTATTACAGTTGGAATCATCTAAAAAGCAGTTAAAATAAATTAGTTACGAGTTTCTAAAGTTTTTATACCATTAACAGTTGTTAAATAACTACTTACCGAAATACAGACAAACTCAAACCAAAGAAAAAGACGTGGACACTTATCCACCCTTGATCTAAAATCCTACGGCTCACGCGCCGGAACAAGCAAGACGCTATAAACCCAATCGGAGCCCACCGTTGGATCACGATCCAACGGCGCACACGAGTGTATGCAACCGGACAGTGCGGTTGCTTGGGCCAATCCCAGCCGCAGATCTGCAGATGGACGGTCCAGAGCGCACCAACAGTCGGAAGGTCCGAATGCATAACAGATCTCAGCCGTTGATCGCAAGATCGACGGTCGAGAATGATCAAGGCAACCGGATAGTCCGAATGCACTCACGATCTGGGCCGTTGATCACGGGATCGACGGTCCACGATCAACCAAGTGTTACGCATGAGGCTTAAGCGCACGGGGAGGATTTTAAATGAGGATCCACATGCCAGTGAGACCGAGGGTTGCATTAAGACAGTGATTAACTACTAAACACCAATGATTGATAATGATTAGTAATTAATGTGTCCTAACGACTGGCACGGCTGTGATTTAGGAGATTGGAGGGCCCGCATGTCAGAGACTCAAGAGTGAATTTCGGATAGCGATAACCTCCGACACATTAATTAATCAATGATTAAGCATTAATGATGTCGGAACTGCGCGGGATTGCGCCAGCGGGTGATTTAGGGATGTTGGGCCCACTGGTCAGTGGCTCAACGACACAGCTTAAGACGCCATTAATGAACTAATGATTAGCAATCACCGGGTAATTAATGTGCCTTAATCAAATGACGAAAACAGGAGCTCCTCGCCGGCAAAATACCGAGCGGCTTCAACGGCTCGTCGCCGGCGAAACTGGCCGCGGCGGCGCCGAACAAGAACCAAAATGGGATCGCAATAATGCCTAGAACCTAATGGTGGCATTCTCGCCGGCGGTGAGAGACTAAAACGCCGGCTAGCCGGAAAATGAAAAAGGGAGCTTTTACTGCTAAGAATGAAAATAGCGAAAAGCTCCGCTGCGGTCCAAGGAAGCGGGTGCCAGAGCCTCTAAGGACTAATAAGAAGCTACCTTGATGAAGAGGAGCTTCAAAGATGGCCGGAGAAGCTGGTTCACGGAGGAAGCTCTCCGGACTTGGAGAAGAAAGATTGAAAAAGACACCCTGAGCCAAATGAGTGATTCCAAAGCATCAGTATAGCTTCATAATGATTCACAGAAGCCACAAGAGCAAGTAATTAGGAAATGGAGCACTCACCTGAGCTGAGGAAGAAGATGACCGATTTCGGCCGAATTTGAACAAACCCCAAATTGGACAATTCATGAGAATCAAATCCAAAATTAAGTGAGGGGAAATGTTCAAGATAGAAAATAGATGAGGATAGGGCAAAGAAACATGAAGGAGAACCACTGGAACACCAAGATCACCAATGGAGCTCCACGGGTCAACAATGGCGACTTGCCATTTTTGAGGTGTTAAGCTCCAATACTGAGAATGGAGCTTTGATGGTGGTCTAAAGAAATACCAGGAAGTGATTTGGGTGCTTATAAGGCCTTGGAGGCATTAGGGTTTGCACCACAAGCCTTTCGGGTGGTAAAGCACAGAGCACAAGGTGCGGCCGACAAGGAAAAAGGATGGTAGACGTGCAATAGGGTATGGCTCGGCCGAATACCTCTCCCACGCCCCTCACTATTGACTAGGGTGGCGGTAGGAAGCATGAAAAGACACTACCATGCCCTACACTTTACACACACGGCCGGAGGTTGAAGATGACCAGCGCAAATGGCTCGGGCGTTCCAGAGCCCTACGATTTAAATCGGACGGCTAAGATAGCGCCACGCCACTGCGGTTTAAAACACAACGAAGGAGATCGCAAGCCCTAGGATTAGAAATGAACGGCTCAGATTGCCCCACGTTGCGAACTTGATTTTCAACAGAGGGACAAGCGAGCGTTGGATCTCAATCCAACGGCTCTGATTCAAACCAACAACCGGAGGGTCCGAACATCACAGAGGATCTGAACGGTTGGATGGAGATCTAACGGTTGACATTCATTTAAGCAACCGGAAGGTCCGAAAGGTTACACGCACGTGGGCCGCGCGATCGAGATCTAACGGTTGAGAATGGACGCGCGTTTTTAAAGAGAGGCTCGGTGCAGTTAGTTGACTGGACCGAGTCAATTGGCTCGAGCCCGAGTCTGACTCGAACCCAAAGCACAGTGAGACTAGGTTTGACTTCAAAATTAGAACAGAGACTTTGAAGGATTTATTTGAGGTAGCAAAACAACTCCAAAAATTATGAAATTTTTACAGGAGCTTGCTAACTCAGATGTTAACCTTGTGTAAAATTTTCAGAGGTTTTTATGCTGTGAATAAATCTCCAAAAATTCTGCAAGGCTCTGTTTTAATGTTTGACTGCCCTCTAAAATATTCAAACAATTTCTAAAAATTGTGAAATTTTTCAGAGGGGTCACACATCATCACAGAAACTTAGGAAAAATATTTTCCCAAGATGATCACAAAATTTGACAAGATTGTTTTTTGGAATATCAAAGTTTGGATCAAATAGACTTGTGACATTGTATCTCCATAGCTTCTTGCAACAGATGTTCAAAGCATACAGGAAATACATGATGTAAGAAAAAGTTTTAATTTCTTCTGATTTTCTTACATTTGAAACACAAGCCCAAAGTTGGGATGTTACATGGCGTATCAGATCCAAACCCTAAAACCCATCCCAAATAGATCTAGTTCACCATGCATTGTGTCTATGACATGTAGGGCCCACATGTCAACCTCAGCCCCTTTTCTCTGGATTTATTTTAATTCTGAAAATCCCAGGGTTGACGTCAGCATGTGTCATTATCCGATTTTCCAGTAGAAAAATAAATCTAGAAATTCGAAAAATTCCAGAAATCCCAATTTTGTCTTTGTCTTTAGAATAGATCTTCCAAAAGCCATATCTTTTTCATCCGAAATCCGTTTGAGCTCATTCAAAAATTTAAATTCATCAAAATTCGAGCTATATTTTAATGAAATTTTATTTTATTTTGGAGTTTGTTTTCTTCTCTGTTTTTATTTATTTTTGTTTATTTGTTTCGTTTGCGAGTAGTAGACGTTGCTACTTCGGGAGATTTTGAAGAAGAAGGAGTTCTCCAAGACCAAGACCAGTACCAAGATCTCTTTCAAGGCAAGTTATACCTTTGATCATATTGAACCCAGTTTTCAAAGTTATATTGATTCAAATTATTGCATTTATTTTAAGTAATTATTTAAATGCTTTGGGTTCAGTTATTAATCCAAATTGTGTATATCCACCATGTCTATTGTTATGTCATGATATTTTGTCACCCTAGATTAGTTCATTATTTAGTTGGTATTATCATAGCACCAACGTGGGTTGGTTAGATACGATTAGTCTGCTTAGCCATGCAATGAGTCACCATTTCATGTGAGTCGTAAATATAAATTTGACTAACTGAATATAGAACTTTGTGATAAAACTGTGTGTTGTGTGCTTTTACTCATTGATGGCATGTGTTGCACTTAACCAACTGGGTGGAAAAAGATTTAGACTGAGGCAAGTGGTGAAAACTGTGTGATATGGTGGAGATTTGTAATTAGGAATGATAATCTTTGTGGCATAGTTAGAAATTGGAATTCTTGCCTTGGTCAATTAAGGACTTAATTTTGTGCGCCATTGAACTGAGCCTTACTATATGACCACATGCCTAGTAGGGGACATGCCTAACTTAGTAAGTTATGGAATCTCGGCATTGACTACTCAGGTAGTAGGTTAAGCTCTATGTTAGGGTGGAGGTGTGGTTCTGTCTTTGTGGCGATTCATATTTATGAGTGGTTTACTGTCTTCAGGTCTAACGGTGTGCGACAGACTAATTTCCTGTCTGGGCATTAGTGTCATCCGTAAAGCACATCGGGAGTGTTAATATTGAGATTAAATTTCTGAAAGGTTTTGTTATGATTAGTGCTAGTGTAACATCTTAATTTTCTAAGCTTTAAAAATCTTTTGAATAGTTAGTAGGGAGAAAATTCACCATTTGGTTTTTATTTGAATTTAATTCAAAAGCATAATATGGACTTTTGGTATTAAAACCATTTAATGTGAATAATTCCAATATGAAAAATAGTCAAAACTATTTTATTTGGATTCTATGTGCTTGGATATATTTTCTAGATTTTTATAGAATTTTTCCGAGTTCATTTGCTATATTCTAACTACCATTTGGATTTTCTGCTATCTTATAAAATAAAAAACTATTTAAAATATCAGTTTTGGCTTTGGGCTGAATCCTTAACTCCTCAGCCCATCTCCTTGGCTTCGCGGCCTAGCTCCGAGCCAGCCCGTTTGTTCGCGCTCGCGTTCACGCCTTGTCTCCCTACCAGTGGACCCCACCACTTCGTCGTCTCCGAGTCGGCTTCATCTCGGCGCGAGGCAGCACCGCGTTCGCCATTAGAACTTCTAGAAGCCCATCCGACAACGGGACTCTTCAAATAAAGGATCCCGAGAAATCTTGCCAAACTTGATCTTTATCTCTTCCGCATCTGTTCGGATCAAAATCAAATCTTGATTCCGTTTCTATCTCTAAATCCGGTGAGTCCGTATCAATCCCAATTTGGGGATTCCTTATCCCATGCCGTCCGAGCCCCTATAAATAGTCCCTGAGGATCATATCTGCGTCTTCATCCCGAAACCCTAAGCCGTCGCCCTCTAAGAACCCGAGAGCCGCCACATTTGCAGATCTAAGGTTTTGTTGCCGCCGCAGTTTTCTTCAAATCCAGCCACTGTCGTCTTCGCCCAGTGGTCATGGTCTGTGACGCTGAGACCGCCGTCACCGTAGCTTCCTCCAGAAGCCTTCCGCATCGTCAAAGCATCACCGTAGCCTTCGTCCGACAACACCCAACTCTTCTCCGCTGCTTCGTCCTCGTTGCTGGCCATCTCAGTCCACATCGACCACCCGGAGGTACACCTGGAGGTTCGCAATAGCCATAGCTATCCACCAGTACCAATTACCACTCACCGCTTGCGAAGCGCCGCCGTTCGTCGTTGCCGGTCTAACCTGAACCCTCGTCGCCGGTTGTCTATTGAGTACTGTTCATTCGAGTACTGCTCATCCGAGCACTGTTCATTCGAGTACTGCTCATCGCTTTCGATTACATGGTCGTAGACTGCCGTGGTCGTAGCTGCTTCCGACTGCCATAGTCGTAGCCGATTTCGAGTGTCGTGGTTGTAGATTCTCTCGGCTACCGTGGTTGTAGATTTTCCTCGATTGCTGTGGTCGTAGATCTTCTGTTTGCCATGGTCGTAGATTTTCCTCAACTACTGTGGTCGTAGATCTCGACTACGTGGTCGTAGCCGATTCAGATCCAAACTTCTGAGAACCATATATTCTTCATCTGAACTCCGATTGAGCCTATTAAAATTTCTAAATTCATCTAAATTCGAGATCTATTTATCTAAGATTTTTATTTAATTTTTAGAGTTGGTTTTCTTCCCTATTTTATTTATTTGCTTCGTTTGCAAGCAGATGTCGATCTTCGGGGAACTTTGAGGAAGAAGGAATGCCTCAATATCAAGACCAGTACCTGGATTTGTTCCAAGGCAAGTTGCACCTTTGATCATATTGAATCCCAGTTTTGAAAACTATATTGATTGAAATTATTGCATTTACTTTAAGTATTTATTTAAATACTTTGGGTTTAGTTATTAATCCAAATTATTATATCTACCTTGCTTATTGTTATGCCATGATCTTTTGTCATCTTAGATTGGTTCACTACCAGTTGGTAATATTGTAGCACCAACGTGGGTTGGTTAGATGTGAGTAGATTGCTTAGCTAGGCTATGAGTCATCACCTCATGTGAGTTGCAAATATAAACCTGACTAAGTGATTATGGAATTAAGTGATAAAATTGTATGTACTATGTGCTATTACTCATGAATGACATATGATGCACTTAACCAAATGGGTGGGAAAGGATTTAGACTGGGACAAGTGGTACTGTGTTCTGTTATGGTGGATCTATGTTGGATGGGAACGATAATCTTTGTGTTGGTAGTTAGAAATTGAAAGTTTTGCCTTGGTCAATTAAGGACTTAACCTTGTGTGCCATTGAACTGGGCCTTTCGTACAACCACATACCTGATGGGACGGGCCTAACTTAGTAAGTTATGGATTTTCAACATTGACTACTCAGGAAGTAGGATAGGCTGTGTTGGAATGGGTGGAGGTGTGTACTACCAAGTAGTCACATCGCGGGACGGTTCGCCACTTCCCTGTCCAACAGTGTGCGTCGTGCTAAAGCGCTGTGGTAGGGTTGGTACGATGGTAAAACACATCGAGAGTGTCAATACTTGAGATGAAGTTTCTAAAAAGTTTTGTTGTGATCAACTCCGTACAAGTTGATTGCATCTTGTGGTAAAGTGTACAACCTCTGTAGAGTGTTAAATAAAACTATTCGAATAGCCACGTCCGCAGTCATGGACATGCTCGGGGATTTCACACGAGGGGTAGATTTTCATAAAACTTTGGAAAGGGACAGTTGTGTGACCTAAGTCATATGACTGTGTGAATTAAACTAATTAGCTTTGTGTTTTTTTTTTGTAAAAACAACTATTAAAATTATTATTATTTATTTGTTTTGAATTGTGCTTTCAAATTATTATTTATATTCAATTGCAAATGTTGCTTTTCTACAAAATAACCACAGAAGCCATTTCCTTTGGAATAAGCCATCTTCTATATTTGCATTCTATGGTGCAACTTGTTGAGTACGCTTGTGTACTCATTCTTGCTATACACAACATTCTTCAGTTGAGAAGGCTACATCAAATCATCGTCGGTCAACAAGGTCTACTTCAAGGATCGTGGAGAACTAGGTCGCGCTACCCCAGCCGATTGCATGTGGGCATATGGGTGGGCTCAAATCACTAAGTAGGTGCCCGAGCCAAATGCCTTAGCATGCCGCAGTCGTGGCAGCAATGAACTCCGCCTCACACGAAGATAGCACCACTACCTTCTGTTTCTGGGATTGCCAGAAGCTCAATCTTCTTCTGAGTAATTATAGCATACCTGTTGTGCTCTTGCGATCATCTACATCACCTGCCATGTCGCTGTCACTATATCCGATCAAGCCTGGTCTTTCTTCCCTCCTTTCAAAGTAGCAGCCCATATTGCGAGTGCCACAGATGTACCGCAGAATGTGTTTTTTAGCTGCCAAGTATTCAGTGGTTGGGGATTCCATGAAGCAACTCACATATGATGCACCTCCTAGCCTTCATGCGCTGCTAGTGCTATGAGCAGTCGCACCATCTCTAGACAAGCGACCGGTACGAACACTTCTTCAAAGTCTACTCCCTACCTTTGTACGTACCCTTTGGCGGCGAGCTGTGCCTTGTGCTTCATCATAGCACCAAGTGAGTTCTTCTTAACCTTGTAGACCCATTTGAGGCCGATAGGTTGATGCTCATTCGGTAGGTTAGTGATGTACCATGTCTCATTCTCCTCGATTGATTTTATCTCCTCAGCTTCTATGAAATTCCCAGGCTCTTCTGTCGCCATGGGACACAACCCATTGTAGTCAAGCTCGACAATAGACATGTTGTCGTAGATATTCGCTAGTGTGCAGTGCCGCCGTGGTGAATCGTTTGAGGTGGACGAGGCGTTGCTTGGCAGTGATACAAACTCCTCGCTGCCCTGTGCAGCTGGCGTTCCCATCGGTGCTAGTCCCGCTGTTGGATGCGCGACTTGGCACAATAGGTACTGGCACCTTGTCACTCCCGTGTGTCTGTGTATCATCACGATCAACACCTGTGACAGAATAATAAGTGTACTCCACAGTGATTATCTCACTGGCAGCGGTTGGCTCCTCATCGCCTCCAGGCGCACCCCACTCCCATCTCGCCTCCTCGTTGAACCCAACATCCCGAGTTACATGAACCCTATTGCCGACCGGATCAAATATCCGATACGCTTTGGAGCCAGGTTCATAGACAATGAGGACCACGGGTGTGCTCTTGTCGTCCAACTTCTTCACATTTGGCTTCACGACCTTTACGTGTCCCAGACACCCGAACGTACGAAAGTAGTGCACATTCGGACGTCTACCATACCACGCCTCATAAGGCGTCTTGCCATCGATGCTGTGGGTTGGCGCACGGTTGAGGATGTGGACTGCCATTGTGACAGCCTCTCCCCAAAATCATCTTGGCATTCCCTTCGCTTTCAGCATTCTCCCCGCCATCGCAACCACAGTTTGGTTGCGCCGCTCGACGATGCCGTTTTGTTGCGGCGACTATGGCATCGTGAGGAACCACTTGATGCCGCGGTCAACACAGTACTAGCCAAACTCCGTAGATGTGAACTCGTCACCGCGATCAATGCGGAGGGCCTTCATCTTACGTCCGGTTTCAACCTCAACTCCCACCTGGAACTTCTTGATGGCCGCCGCCGCCTTGTCCTTGGACTCCAAGAGCGTCAGCCACATGTAGCGGCTAAGATCGTCTACCAAGAGCAAGAAATACCTCTTGCCACCTAGTGTGGCTAGCATGATGGGACAGCACGGGTCGCCGTGTACCAAGTCCAGTACATTTTCTGCACGATAGTTGGCCTCCTGCGGGAATAGAGCTCGCCGCTGCTTACCCACGAGGCAACCACCACAAATCTTATCCACCTGATCGATTTGCAGCAGTGCTCGAACCATGCCTTCTTGCTCCAGCCTACGGAGCGCCTAGAAGCTCAAGTGTCCATTGCGTGCATGCCAGCGCCACACTTCTTCACTGCACCTTGCCGCCAGATAGATGGGTTGTGCTAGATCAAGATTAAGCACATACAAACGATTCCTGGTCCTCTTTACCTTGGCGAGCAGTTGCCATTGCCGGTCACAGATCCACAGGACTCCGTCCTTGATGAGTGTCTAGCACCCATGTTCATCGAGCTGCCCGAGGCTCACAATGTTGCTACAGTGCCTTGGAATGTAGTAGACATCTGTCAATGCCCGGTGCTCGCTGTTGTGACACCTAAACATCACCGTTCCACATCCACAGATGTGGATGACGGAGCCGTCCCCAAACTTCACCAAGCCTTTAGTGATCGAGTCTAGTTCGATAAAGTTCACCTTGCAATCGGACATGTGGTTGCTTGCCCCCGTGTCCAAGTACCAGACATCATCATGGTGCTCCTCCTCATGGCCAAGGTACACCTCCTATGCGTGAACCTCATTGAGCATGACGTCTATGGTTGCGGCTGAGTGTGCACACTTGCGCCATCAACAGTGTGGGCTTGTTGTCCTACGCCTACGCAAGGTTCACCTGCTCCTTGTGCTCTCGCCGCGGCTTGCGGCACTCATTGGAGTAGTGCCCGAGGATGCCGCAATTGAAACACTTCACTTTGGTTTTGTCGCGGCTGCCTCTTGACACATCGGCCTCCTTGCCGCCACGACCTCCCTTGCCGTGTCTGCCTTGCTTGCCGTGGCCACGCTATAGTTTGCAAGCGCCCTTGCCAGCGCCCGAGGAAGCTTCTCCTTGCTCCCTCTTTCTCATGCGCGCTAGGCACTCCTCCTCCATGAGGAGCAAGCGACGACCTTCACCAGCATTATCACCGAGCTCGTAGCAGTACTCCTCCACAACATTATATTGAGATGGCTAGTGAGCTCCTTGACAGACAACATTTTCAGATAAATTAGCTGCTTAATAGAGATGGTCACCTGCGTGTACCTGGAAAAGACCACACGAAGGAATTTTTTGACAACCTTCTCATCTTCTAGTGTGTCACCAAGCACACGGATGTTGTTGACAAGACCAGTGTCGCATGGCAAAATTGTCCATAGACTCGCTGTCCCTTATGCAGACCACCTCGAATTCTTTGTGCAGTGTCTGCTCTTTCGCCTCTCGGATGCGCTCGACACTGATGCACATCGTCTTCACTATCTCTTAGGCCTGCTTGGCAGAATCCTTCGCTGCCAAAGTGGATAGCATCTCTGGTGGTAGAGCTTGGAGGATGGTAGCCAGCGCCATCCTATCCTCCTGGTACTCGACATTGCTAGGCTCGATGGCGTTCCACACTTCTTGAGCCTGCAAGTTCACTCTCATCAAGAGTGCCTAGTAGTTGGTACACGTGAGGATTAGGTAACGCAGTGTCACCCCATCTCCTTTGACACCCTCTGCGTCCCAAGTTCATGGCCGTCGCCGTTGCCTGAAACTACACTACTGCCATTGATGCTGATTCCTCGACGGCCGCCGCCGCCGGAGTTCCTGGATGATGTGGGCGACACTGACCTCGCACCTCGAGGCATTGTTGTAGGATCAATGATTCACCGCTCTAATACCAATTGTCAGCAATGATAGGTGTAAACTCACAAGATCACTGGTACCTACATACACGTGATGACTCTTGGAAACACACTCAACAGACAATGAGAACGTTTGAGATTTTTGTGCCGCGTAATCACTGCAGCTTTTCAGTTTTCCCTCTCCTCTTATTTAGACTGAAAACAAGGACTAAGTTACGTGCAAATGTGGCCGGTAATGCCATCCTAACAACTCGCCATGACCCACAAGAATCGGTCACAGCTTCATGCAACTACATGCACGTCATCATTTTTGCCAGGAGCACATACACAATGTCATGCACTAACTTAACAAGAAAGTTTAACGTGGGAAAATAACTAACCAATGCGACAAGATTATTCAACAGTGGACCTGAGCGTGAGGTGTCCAGCCCATGGTCCCCTTCATCATCCAAGTCGGTGATTTGAACGGTTTTGATAGTTGTATAGTTTGCAAGTACATTGTAGCATGAGAGCTGCTGATATAACTTTAAAAAGAACTTTTAAGAACTTAAATAGGGAAGGAAATTGCATAACACATAAACAATGTAGATTTAAGTTTTTGTGCAAAGCAATACTATTCCTAGGTATATATAGACCATATAAATCATATATTGACGCGATGAATCTTAGAGGCCGCTGTTTCAATCTTGTTCTACTATTGTTTGTATTCCATGTTGCCATTAAAATAGATGTTTGCCTTCCTGGTCGTGTAATATGGAAAAACCATCTTTGCAAAATCAGACGTATAGTCCACAGGTTGAGCTTATGTGCATGAAAAGAAGTCTGCTACATGTGCATGCATGCTTGTTCATCTTTGAAGTTTTAAGATGCTTGCCATGCAATGTGGAAAGCTTTGGGACGTCAATGTTTCTGTCTTTTGTCAACAAATGAGACAAATGGAAATCACATAGATATGCGTATGACATGGGGGCAAAAGTACATAGAATTTCATTGCCTCTGCATGTTATATATGTTGAACTCCGTTTGGACTCCAGGAGTGTGTTGCCTACTCTAAAATCTGAACGTAGCTACACACACAAAAGCATCATCTCCATGGTCTGGAAGAATGTACACTATATATATATGCCCAGTTAATTGCCCAGCAAAGGTCAAGGGGAATGCTTCCAGATTCAGATCCTAATCAAGATATATTAAAAAAGCTCGAATACATCCTTTGGTCGAGGATACAGTGAAGGACGAAATTTTATTAGTCTCTCGCATCTATAGGAAGACTGGAGACGTGAACAGCAGCCTCAAATGACAAGGAGAAAAACCAACAACACCCATTTTATTCTGACGACATACCATTTAGCATAAGACTGCCAGGTTCAAGTTCAATACCACATCACTGTGTAATGCATCTCGGTAGAGAACTGATCCATTATTTTATTGCACTACAAGCATGCACTAGAGAAAGATCCAACGTACCAGAGAATTAAGTGGAAGCCACATCCACCACCTTAACTTATTTATTACTAATCTCCTGGGTACTCTGGACACCCAAGACTTAAGCAACCTTATTTCCATCTCCCTACTCGGCCTGCCCGTCGTTTTTCTCCTGACTGCCAGCCTTGTACTTGTCGAGCGCGGAGCCGGTGAGCCGGCAGATGCGCCACTGCGGGAGCACCTCCGCGCCCATCCCCTCGTAGAAGCGGATGGATTTCTTGTTCCACTCGATCACGGTCCACTCCACCCGCCCCATCCCGAGCTCGGCGGCCTTACCGGCCACCGCGGACAGCATCATCCGGCCTAGCCCGCGGTTGCGCCAGGGTGCGCGAATGAAGAAGTCCTCCACGTACATCCCCGGCTTGGCCGTGAAGGTGGAGTAGTTGGGGAAGCAGATGGTGAACCCGGCGGTGACGCGCCCACCGCCGCCGTCGCGCGGGGAGGCCAAGATATCCGCCTTCGGGTCGGCGACCGGGGACGCGGAGAGGTCGAGGCGGCGGGAAGCGATGGTGGAGGCGGAGGTAGGGATGGGGGAGGGGGAGAGATCGATGACGAGGGCGGTGAAGGAGGTGAAGGGAGGGGGCGGGGGCGAGGGGAAGAGCGTGGAAGTGAGGCGGTCGTGGGTCGCGGTGAAGAGGTCGGCGAGGTGATAAAAGTCCGCCATCTGGTAGATGAGACGGTGGATGTTGGGCACGTCCCCGGAGTCGGCCAGCCGGAGCTCTGCCCAGACGTCGCCGGAGAAGGTGGTGGACTTGGTCGGCGTTGCCATAATGGCGTGGGGTTGGCAGTGTTAGAGAACTGGAGATGAAGGATGGTTTGGTCGGGAGTTAGGGATGCAATATATATACTGTTTTTTCTTGCATCATGCATTGATTGCAGCTCGCGGGTTGGAGAGTGCAGATGGCGTCCGATGGATTGGACGTCTGTCCTCGAGCATTGCCGATCTTTTTATGGCTCATGTATGACACGCGATTGATAATCCCTCGCCTCAGTATTACTTGTCACTGACTTTGACTATTGACATTTGTCGTGGCCTAAACCTAAGCCGAACACACGTGAAGATAATGGAATCCTAGAATACGAACGCAGAGCACAAGAAAAATCTTTGTGCTGTCGGAACAACAACAGTTTTTCTGATTTTCTCTTTCTCTATTGCTCTTGTTCACAAAATCTGATTACAGGGGTGCCTTTTATTGATAGCAAACGACTATTCGTATCCGTAAAGAATTTTACGTATCCGGAAGGGATACCAAACAATCTCTAGTATCTATAATGAATACTGCCTAAATACTGTAGGATTACGTAAACAAACTCTATGTAAAATCTAGAATACTACATGCACAAATATTGCTAACAAATCACTCCCTAATCTTTGTGCACTTACTTATTCAGCCATTCGGTCTCAACTATGACTTGCCCAATTGTTACTCAATACAAGACGACGAACAAATCTCTTCAACGTATCGGACTCAACTCCATTGACTCGACTCAGGATGACGAACACATATACTCAATGTCCCGGACTGTGAGACCCCGATTTATTTAGTTTGTAATACTTAGCCTTCCATTGACCCTAGCATCACAAACAAAATAACCTGTGCCTCGATGGACATGTGCTTCCCAGAAATGCAGCACACATACATCTTTACAAAAGCATGCATCAATTCCATACATCAATTTATAACAAGTCTAGCAAATGACATACATAATATAAAGTTATTACAAAAGAGCTAACCGGCCAAATGACATTAAGTATCGAATATTAGCGGAAGCAAAAGGTGCCATAGGATAGCTTTAACCAAAATGCGGCCGGTTAGCCATAACTCACAAGGCAACCGACCGGGCTGCCAAGCTAGTCGTCCACACCGCAGCAAAACTCACCAAAGTCGATGCCTTGGGGATCAACCTTCTTCCTCTGCAACAATTAAGCAAAGAAAATGAGTACAAAAATGTACTCGCAAGACTTACGAGTAACAAACCTAGTTACCACTACATGCAGGTTTTAATCAAAGGAGAAGGCTCAAGGTTAATTTTCAGCATAAAGCAAGTTTTATTTGCAATAAGTAATAGTTTGAAGGCAATTTTGACAATCTGAATTTTATTTGCATAAATAACAGCCAGACAATAAGTAATAACATAAAGACATCCTGGAGATGACTAACCCAATAGCCATCACAACAATAGCACAAATTACCCATTCGTACCACCCATGTCAGGTTTTAATTTAAAAGGTTGTAGTCTAACTCTTGAAAAGCTTACCCAAGCGTGTCCATAACCTAGGACGAGGCTATTAGAATAGTTTTAGCCCTGCAGGGGTGTACCAATGTACCCACACTTCAGACCGCCTTTTTGCCACTAGATGAAGCACACTTTCGAAGGTATACCGGCACGGCTAAGTCCTACGAGACATTTCTAATATTGTGTATCAACTACGAGCCGCTCGTATGGACCGAAGCCCATACGCTTACATTGTAAAGCCTAAAGTCAACTACCCTATAGGGGTAAATCTTCCGGACAACTACAATGCTCCCACGCATAAAACCACTTCATTTTACCACAACACAACACACACACGCCCTCTTGCGACTCGGAGCTAACACACACCAAAGTACTAAGTCAAGAGAGGTCCCATTTCCCTCTAATGTGGTTAGCACGCATAAATTTCCTGGATAACAGAGACTCACAAGATGTTCGGTCCTTAATCGACTCGGGCACCATTCCAGTCACAGCCAAAATCACACAATCTTACCATTGTGCCTAAGTCCAAATTGTTTTGTTTTCAGTTTTAGTTTTGCAATTTAAACATAGCACAAAGCTGAAATATAGAGATCATAATAAGTTTGTGTGATCAAGGTTATCGATAAGTCGATAACCGCCCAATTCTACCGGTAACTAAGCATTGCTAAGCATCATATCGCAAAGACAATAAAAAGATCATAAATCATCTACCGGGCTCTAATTCACCACTGAGGATAATAGCCTAGGGTAGTGGCGGGGGTGAATAATTTCAGGGAAATTATGCAATGGGATTAGCTACCTCTAATCGACAAAATAAATCTTGACACAAAGAAGCATGCATACTTAGGTTTTGCAAAAAAGATATTAGACTTAAAAGTAATAGGAGCAATATGATCAAATGGTGTTACACTGCTTGCCTTGCTGTAGAGGATCACTCACGTAATTAATAATTTCTTCGGAACCTAACGCAAAAATGCGATAAAACCAATAAGGACGAAGAACACCAAAAGAAACCCAAAAGCAAAAGTTATCCAAATCTCATTAAATTTACACAGCAGCAAGGGTATGATTTTAAATGAATTTAGAAACAAGAATCAAGTCATTTGGACTAAGTATGAAAAAGTTATAGCTAAAATAATTTCCCTCAGCCTGTTAATTCCAATGAAATTAATTATAGGTACTGTTCATGGCATAAATTTCCAGAATGATCTAAGGTCTGAAATTTTTATGCTAGGTAGATAATGGCATCCTAAGGTCAGTAAAGTTGGGTTTACTCAATTTGGAGTTAAAATGATTTACTTATGATTTTTATAAGTTGTAAAACTAGCACATATCATTTTTCAGAAATAAAACTGTGAGGACCCCGGTTTATTCGGCTTGTACTGTTTAACCATCCACTTGTCCTAACAGTACAAATCAAATAAACCAAGCCTCGAGATATGTATACTTCCTGCACTGCAGTATACACACCCGTTACAAAATCATGCATCAATTCCATTCATACACATAGAGCCAAGCAAAAGCAACAAATCAAAGACATAGATAATATAAAGAGAGTTATTACAAAGAGAGGCCGACTGCCAAATAACACATAAGTAACTAATTTAAACAATGAAGCAAAAGGCCATAAGATGGCAATAAACAAAAGCCAATCGGTGTGCCTTTACCCACAAGGCAACCAACCGGATCGCCAAGCTAATCGTCCCAAACACACAGAACACGACTCACAAAAGTGAGGCCCTTGGGGCTCACCTTCTTCCTCTGCAACAATTAATATTAAGCAAAGCAGATGAGTACAAAAATTGTTTTTGTACTGCAAGACTGACGTGTGAGATAATGTAACTATAATTAACTACATGCAAGCTTTATTTAAGTGGATGAGGCTCGACTTATTTTCAAGATAAAGCAAGTTTTCATTTGCAATAAGGTAATAGATTCAAAGCAAGTTTGCAATTAACTTTTATTGTTCAAATAAAGAGAGACAATTATAACAATAGATAAATGACAACACCAACCTAGAAGTGACTAACCCATAGTCACCACAACAATAGCATGAAGTACCCTTCATACCACCCATGTCAAGTTTAAGTTTTAAAAGGTTGTAGTCTAGTTCTTGCACGACCTACCAAGCATGTCCATAACCTAGGACGAGGCTATTCGAATAGTTTTAACCCTGCAGGTGTACCAATGTACCCACACGATAGACCGCCTTTCCACCAGCCACGGTTAACATATTTCCTTTGGTATGCAGGCACGGCTAAGTCTAACAAGACACTTTCCAATGGACGATGCTAATTAAGAGCCGCAACCCACGGGAGAAGGACACATTAGACAGCCTAACCGGTCTGCTAATGCTCCCCTCCAACACCACAAACACACACACACACACACAAGAACACACCCACCAACCAGCTCATAATTAACACCTCCCAAAGTACTTAGTCAAGAGAGGTTCCATATCCCCCTCGTGTGGTTAGCACGCAATAAGCGCTTGGCTTAGTGACACAAGTAACTCGGTCCTTAGGGACTTAGGCACCATTCCAAACACACCCAACAGATCACATCAACATACCTTTGTGCCCAAGTCAAGATATAGTTTTGTTTTCAGTTTTTGATTTGTAAATCAATAAAACACAAGGGTTGGACATAATGGAGTAGTATAAGTATTTGTGTGATCAAGATCATCGACTAAGTCGATGATCGCCCAATACTACCGATAACTAGGCATGGCTAAGCAATATTCATTCGTAATATACTAAGTGATAAGAGTTCATCCAACGAACTCTGATCACAGCAAATAACCTAGGCTCAGGTAGTAGAGGATATTTATTTCCCTACAGATTATGCAACTAGAGGATTAACTAATCAATGTAACAACAAATTAGCAATGCATACATAGAAGTTAAACAAAATATTAGACTTTAAAAGTAATGGGATCAAATGGGAAATGATCAAACTGCTTGCCTGGGAGCTGCTGTTGCTCAATAGGCTGCTGAGGGTCGTTCTCGGGGTTACCGCAAATGTCGAAGCCTAAGCGAAAAAGCAAAAAGAAGCGAGAACAACCAATAAGACGAGCAACACTTAAACAAAAGAGCAAGCAAAATTTATCCAATTGCGACGAAATTTATGCACAAAGTAAAATAGGAATAAACCTAGACATAGAAACTGGAAAAACCTAATTTGGATTTGTGGTGCAAAAGATATTCCCTAAAAACCTATTTTCGGCCATAATTAGGTACTGTAGCAAAAATATTTTCTAGAAAGATTTTGAAGCTGAAACTTTTATGGTAGCTACCTACTGGTACAGTGATAAGCCATATAAAATTTCAGGTCATTTGGAGTTATATTGAAAGAGTTATGATTTGTCTAAGTTGTTTAGGGTATTAAACTAAAATATGATCCTTATGATTTTTAAAAACAGTAAAATTTGTGAAACCAATTTTCCTAGCAGATACACTATCAGTGGAAGCTAATCCAATTGGATTCATACAAAAATCAGCTATAGATAAAAAGATATGCATTTTACAAGTTTGCTAAAAGTTCTGATAAACAGTATTAAGTTCACTTGTTTACTATTTTTGAAAAAGGTTTTCCAGGTTCGATAGTGGTCTACAATTATTTTTATATTTAAGTTCAAGGTATAAGGAAGCTAACAAAATTAGAATCATCTAATTTGGATCTATAGTTACAGAGATACAAAAATGACAAGACCCTAAAGTTCTTCAGTTTTTGGACTTAGCATTTTCGGGGCTTTTCCTAACACCCGGAGACGTGGACGATTGAGAGCCATCGATCTCGGATCAGACGTCCCCGGTTGAATCCGAGCGACACTGGCACTGAGCGCGCAGAACAGAGGGCCGACGTGGAGGTTCCAGGGTCGTTGATCTCTGGATCCAACGGCCGAAGACCAGCCACGTCGCTCCCGCAGCGTTGTCGTCCGACAACACGGCCGAAGGCTTCACCGGCAAAACGCCGGCGACCAAAGGCACGGCGACGCGAGTGAATGCCAGGAATGGGTGCGCAATAGCGTTGCGCACCCTCCGGTACCACCCACACCGACGGTGGTGGACCAGAGCGGCGGCGCGACGGTGAGGGGCGACGTGGGAAAAATGACAACGACGACTAGCGACAAGGAGCTCCGCAGCAGTTCATTCAAGCGGTGCCCGAGCATCTAGGGACTACGGCGATGCTACCTGAGTGACGCGGAGGGACGGAGTATGACTGAGCAGCTCTGGCGTCGAAGCTCCGCGGCGGCAACAATGGCGGCAACGAGGGGAGGATCACCTGAGCCAAAACAACGAGCCCGCGTGATCAAGATAGGTTGCATACCCCCCACTGATGCTACCAAAGAGAGGAATTAGAGGGAGAAGGCCTCACCGGCACTGGAGACGAAAAGAGGCCCTCGCGGCCGATTTGGGAGAAATCCGAAATCTCAGTGCTCCCGCTGAAACCACCTGAAAAGGAGCGGTTGTTAAGCACCACCGAGGTGAGGGGAAGCAACAGGAGCAAGGAGGGAGCCAGGGAACCACTGGAGCACGGCCTTCACCGAGAAGCTCCGCGGTGGCAACAATGGCGGCGAGAGAAAACAGGGCGTTTGGGAGCTCCACGAATGCAGTGGGTGCAAGGGAGAGCTCACGGGTGCGTAAAGGAAGGCAGGGGAGGAAAATGGGAGCTTAAGTAGCTGAGGGGAAGCCAGGAGCAACGGCAGCAAGCCTCGGATGTCCACGCCGCTCACGGTCGCCACGAGTGACGGAGCAGTGAGCGATGGACTTTGGGGCGGCGCGACGACGTGCATTAAATGCGCTGCAGACACCCGTTGCGAGGTCGCCGGATGGGACAGGGCACTGCGCACCCACGCTCGGCTCCGCCATGGCGCAGCATCGCGCGAGCGAGAGGAGAACGACGACAGCCAGCCGTCCAATTTGCATCCAGCGGCCCTCGTGCGATCGAGTCAAAACGGCCGCGCACAATCGTCCACCGTCCGATGGGGATCCAACGGCCGAGAATCAGAGGTAATCGGAGGTGTCCGAATGCTTACACGAATGAGAGTCGTTCGATGGAGATCCAACGGCTGACGACGCGCGCGCCCGCTCGACCGCGTCGGGTGCAATTAGTTGGCTCGGTCGAGTCAGTTGGCTCGAGCCCGAGTCTGACTCGCACCCGAGGAACAGTGCAAACCAGTTAGGGTTTGATTTTTGAACTGAAACTTTGGGGATTTAATTGGGGCATCAAATCAACTCCAAAATTTATGAAATTTTAACTGGAGCTTGCTTACCTTGGGGTTTACCTCCCATAAAATTTCCAGAGGTTTTTGTGCACTGTGATTTTCTTAAGAAATTCCAGAAGGCTAATTCAAAGGTTTGACCAAGGTTTGACTTGCCTCTAAAATATTTCAAATAATTTCCAAAAATTATGAAATAATTCAGAGGGGTCACAAGGCAACCTTAGAACCCAGGAAAATTATTTCCAAGGGTTTGACCCAAGATTTCCCCAAGGATGTTTTTGAATTGATATATTGGAGGGTTTTGATTTTGGATTTCCCAAAATCCTTTTACAAGAATCTCAGAAAAGCTCAAAAGCACAAGGATGTAAGAAAAGTTTTAAATTATCCTCATTTTATTACATTTGAAACACAAGCCAAAATGGGGATGTTACAAACCTCCCCCCTTACAAAAATCTCGCCCCGGATTTGGTTCACTTAAAAGAAGGAGGGGTAGTCAGACGGAGACGATCTTCTCGTTCCCATGTAGCCTCATCCTCGGAATGGTTTGACCACTGAACTTTAAGGAACTTGATGGTCTTGTTCCTTGTTCTTCGCTCAGCCTCCTCGAGTATGCGAACAGGGTGCTCGCGATAAGTCAAATCTTCCTGAACATCAAGAGTCTCCAACGGAGCTTCCTCTGTTGGAACACGGAGGCACTTCTTTAGCTGGGACACATGGAACACATCATGTACCCCCGCAAGTGCAGCAGGCAACTCCAACTTGTAGGCGACAGCTCCCATCTTCTCGATAATACGGTATGGACCGACATATCGAGGAGCTAACTTGCTCTTGACACCAAAACGCTGGCGACCCTTCAGAGGAGAAACCTTGAGGTAAACAAAGTCATTGGGCTCAAAGCTCAACTCACGACGACGGCGATCCGCATAACTCTTTTGCCTGGATTGAGCTGTGCGTAAGCGATCACGAATGAGCTGGAGTTGACTCTCGGCCTCATTAATCGAGTCCGGGCCAAAGAAAGGTCTCTCACCGGTCTCAGACCAGTTCAACGGGGTTCTACACTTTCTCCCGTAGAGGGCCTCAAATGGTGCCATGCCGAGACTGGCTTGGAAGCTGTTGTTGTAAGAAAACTCGGCGAATGGCAAACACTTCTCCCAATGCTTCCCATAGGAAAGGACACAAGCTCGAAGCATGTCCTCCAAAACTTGGTTGACCCTTTCGGTCTGACCATCAGTTTGGGGGTGATACGCTGAGCTGAAGGAAAGGTGAGTTCCCATAGCCTCTTGCAGGCTATGCCAAAATCGAGACGTGAACAGCAAACCACGATCTGACACAATTGTCTTTGGCACACCATGCAGACTCACGATGCGGGCTAGGTAGAGCTCGCGAGGAGACCCACTCAAGGTCCGTCTTGACAGGAGGAAATGAGCCACTTTAGTCAATCGATCGATGACCACCCAGATGGCATCATTCTTCTTTGGAGACCGGGGTAGACCAGTGATAAAGTCCATCCCGACCGAATCCCATTTCCACTCCGGAATTGGTAAGGGCTGAAGCAGTCCGGCCGAACGCTGATGTTCGGCCTTGACACGATGACACACGCCGCGACTCAAGAACGAACCTTGCGATCTCCTCTTCATTCGGGTCCACCGAACCTCTCGCGCGAGATCCCGATACATCTTCGTGGCCCCGGATGAATGGATAACGGGAATCATGGGCTTCGCGGAGGATCAACTCCGCAACTCCATGTCCTTTGGAACCACAAGGCGCGTTCGAACCCCACGACACCAAGCTCATCTTCTGAGAAGCACTTGGTCGTTCCATTCTTGACATTTTCCTTGATGCGTTCACTCCAACATCCGATCGCCGAGCGCACTGATCCGATCCACCAAGGTTGGCTGTACAACCATAGCAGCGAGGGAACCATGCTCAACCAAACCCAAGTTGAGACGCTGGAACTCCTCCAGAAGAGTGGGCTGAGGCTCCTTGAGCAGCAATGCATTGCAATGCGCTTTACGACTAAGCGCATCCGCAACTACATTGGCTTTGCCCGGATGGTAGTGAATACCCATGTCATAGTCCTTGATCAACTCCAACCATCTTCTTTGCCTAAGGTTCAGATCTGGTTGGGTGAACAAATACTTTAAGCTTTTGTGATCCGAATACACTTCACAACGATCACCGATTAGGTAATGTCGCCAAATCTTAAGTGCATGGATCACAGCGGCTAACTCCAAGTCATGGGTAGGATAGTTGAGTTCATGAGGTATCAATTGCCTTGATGCATAGGCCACTACCTTTCCTTCTTGCATAAGGACACAACCGAGGCCTCGACGAGAAGCGTCACAAAAGATATCGGCTTCGACGGACATCGGGAGAACAAGAACGGAGCGGTGGTCAACCGCTTCTTAAGCGCTTGGAAACTTTCCTCGCAATCAGCGGACCACGAGAACTTCTTGTCCTTCTTGAGCAACTCCGTCATCGGCTTCACTATCTTGGAGAAGTTCTCGATAAAGCGACGATAATATCCCGCTAAACCAAGAAAACTCCGAACTTCGGTGACCGAAGTGGGCTGACTCTAGGAAAGCACGTCGATCTTGCTAGGATCCACGACACGCCTCCGCCGAAAGAATATGGCCTAAGAAGGCTACTTCCTTCAACTAACGCGCACTTGCCGAACTTCGCAGATACAGCTTGTGCTCGCGAAGCTTGCCCAACACAAGCCTCAAATGCTCGGTGTGTTCCTCATCGCTCTTGGAGTAGATAAGGATATCATCGATGAAGACCACAACGAACCTGTGAGACCCCGGTCTATTAAACTTGTAATACTTAACCTTCCTCTGGTTCTAGTATAACAAATAGAATAATCCGCGTCTCGATGAATATGTGCCTCCCAAAACAAGCAGCACACATACATCAATTCCAAGCATGCATCAATTCCATACAACAGATTATAACAAGTCTACCAAAAGACATACATAATATAAGTTATTACAACACACCGACCGGCCAAATGACATAAGTAGCAAATAAGTAAACAATGAAGCAAAAGTTGCCATAAGATGGCTTAAACCAAAAAAGACGACCGGTTAGCCACATAACACCACAGGGCAACCGACCGGCCGCTAAGCTAATTGCCCAGAATCGCCACAAAGACAACTCACAAAAGTGAGGTCCATCGGACTCACTATCATCCTCTCGCACAACACAAGCAATGCAGTGAGTACAAAATGTACTCGCAAGACTTACGAGTAGCAAGCCTATACATAGCTACATGAAAGTCAGATTCAAAGGAATGTGGTTATATGGTTCTTTGGACGCATAAAGCAAGTTTCATTTGCAATATTGTAATAGATTGAACAAAGAGTTTGTAAAATCTGTTTTTAAACATTTAAATAACAATGAGTAAACATAAGTAACAAGTATCCACCTAGAAGTGACTTTCCCCAAAGCCACCACAACATAGCATGAATCCCTGATTCATACCACCCAACAAGTTTTAATTTTAAAAGGTTGTAGTCTAACTCTTGAAAAGCTTATCCAAGCGTGTCCATAACCTAGGACGAGGCTATTCGAATAGTTTTAATCCTGCAGGGTGTACCAATGTACCCACACTTGCATCGCTTTTTGCCAAGCTATTAAGCACACTTCCTTTGGTATGCCAAGCACGGCTAAGTCCTACTGAACCCTTTCCAATGGAATATGCTAATCAAGAGACGCACGTATGGGGGTTAATCCTTAGTGATCTGCCGACGAAATATGGATCACAAGGACCCATACGTGGAGCAAGATACACCGGCCTCGGCGGGTGTTCTCCTCCCTACAAACGTGTCCATGTTGCATATAATCAAATATGCAACCCACCACGCGACTCATTAATTAAAACAGCCCAAAGTACTCACTAAGAGAGGTCCTATATCCTCTAGTGTGGTTAGCACGCATGTAATGCTCTGATAATGATACTCACAAGTAGTTCGGTCCTTAATTGACCCGGGCACCATTCCAATCACACCCAAAAGATCACACCATCTTACCATTGTGCCCAAGTCTAAATTGTTTTCATTTTCAGTTTTAGTTTTGCAATTTAGACATAGCACATGGCTGAAATGTACACATAGTAATAGTTTGTGTGATCAAAGTTATCGACAGTCGATAACCGCCCATTTCTACCGATAACTAAGCATGGCTAAGCATAATGACACGTAAACTACTATGACAAGGGTCCATCCAATGGACCCAAAATCACAAACAAGTAACCTAGGCTTGTAGTAGAGGAATAAACATTTCCTACTGATAATGCATCTAGTAGGCCAACTATCGACAATAGTTTAAAACAACATAGCAATGCATACATAGAATTTGCAAACAACATATTAGACTTTGAAAATAGTAGGAACAATATGATCAAATGAATGCTACATCTGCTTGCTCTGGTCAAGTGCGTGATCCGATGGGTCGCTGTGGCTCAATATCAAGATTAATAATATTATCTTCGGAACCTAACGCAAAAAGGCGATAAGCAAATAAGAACGAAGAACACCAAATAAACTCCAACAGCAAATCACATCCAAATTTAATGAAACTTACACAACAGCTAGGGAATGATTTTAGACAGAGATAGGAACAAGAATCATGCAATTTGGACTAAGCATGCAAAAGATATGGACAAAATGCTCTTTCTCAGCCTCAAAACAACCTAATTAATAATTGGTACTGTTCATGGCGAAATTTTCTAGAATGATCTAAGGTCTGAAATTTTTATAGCAGGTAGATTATGACATCCTAATAACAGCAAAATGGATTTACTAATTTTGGAGTTATACACATTTACTTATGATTTTTCTAAGTTGTAAATCTAATACAAATCATTTTACAGAATTATGAACATGCTCAAATCCTATTTTATATGAAAGTATACTAACAGACGAATTTAACAAAATTGGTTTTGCACAATTTGGATTTATGCAGAAAAAGATATGCATTTTTCAAGATTAAAACTATTTCTGGAATATTCAAAATGACAGAAATCGAGTTATCCCTAGTTACACAATTTTCTGCTACTACAACATGCTTAAATCCATTTTTATAATAAACTAAAGTGACAACATAATTTATTACCGCTGGAATAATCTAAAAAGCAGTTAAAATGAATTAGTTATGAGTTTCTAAAGTTTTTACATCATTTTCAGTTGATAAACAAATACTTACCGAAATATAGACAAACTCCAATAAAAGAAAACGACGTGGACAACTCCCAACCCTTGATCTAAAATCCTACGGCACGCACGCTACAAAAACAATGCGACGCGCGCCAAACCTAATCGAGCCCACCGTTGATCAAGATCCAACTACGCGCACCGAGTGTATGCATTCTGACGGTGCGGTTGCATACACGATCTTGGCCGTTGATCAAAAGATCGACGGTCGAGAACGATCAAGGCATCCGGAGGGTCCGAACGCACACAAAGATCAGGGCCGCAGATCTAAAAATGAACGGTAGATATTGATCGCAGTTCAAAGGAAGATGCTGACACGTGGGACCGCATGTCAGTGACTTCGAGTCACCCACGCGCTGGATTAACCCACGTGCACAGTGCACTGGGCCCACTTGTCAGCGACTGAAAGTGGCGGTTAAGACCAAATTAATGCCATTAATGATTAACCTTAAATAAACACTAATGATCACGAAATTTGATTTTAACCCTCGGGCCCACAAGTCGGTAATTCGCAGGTAAATTCGACAGGATTAAATGCCGACACATTAATTAACCAATGATTAACATTAATGATGTCGGAACAGTGCGGGATTGAACCAGAGAGCGATTTAAGGATATTGGCCCCACTGGTCAGTGGCTCAACGACAACAATTAAGACACAATTAATAACTAATGATTAGCAATTAATGTATCCTAATTAAGTGACGAAACGGAGTCGCTGTGTCGCAAAACCCGAGCGATTTCACGGCGAATCGCGGCGACATTACGCGCGCGCGAACAAGAGCCAAAATGGATTCGCAATAGCACAACGAATCTAATGGTAGCATTCTCGCCGGCGGTGAGGGACTAGAACGCCGGCTAGCCGGAAAACGAAAATGGGAGCTTTTATCGCTAAACATGAAAATAGCGAAAGCTCTACCATGTCCAAGGAAGCGGGTGCCAAAGCTTCTAAGGACTAATAAGAAGCTACCTTAGTGACAAGAAGCTTCAAAGATGGCCGAGATGCTTGATCACTGAAAGCTCACGACTTGGAGAAGAAAACCCGAGATAGATACCCTGAGCCAAATGAGTGATTCCAAAGCATCAATATAGCTTCATAATGATTCACAGAAGCTACATGAGCAAGTAATTAGAAAATGGAGCACTCACCTGAGCTGAGGAAGAAGATGACCAATTTCGGCCGAATTTGAACAAACCCCAAATTGGACAATTCCTGAGAATCAAATCCAAAATTAAGTGAGGGGAAATGTTCAAGGAAGTAAATAGATAAGGTTAGGGCAAAGAAACGTGAAGGAGGACCACTGGAACACCAAGAACACCAATGGAGCTCCACGGGTCAACAATGGCGATTTGCCATTTTTGAGGTGTTAAGCTCCAATACGGTGAATGAAGCTTGATGGTGGTCTAAAGAAATACCAGGAAGCATTGAGAGTGCTTATAAAGCCATGAAAGCATTAGGGTTTGCGCCACACATCTTTCGGACGGCAAAACACAAAGCACAATGCGCGGCCGACAAGGAAAAGAGGTGAAGACGTGCATTAGGGCATGGCCTGGCTCGGTGTACCTTCCATACCCCTAAACGTCGGCTAGGGTGGCTTTAGGGAGCAAGAAATGACATCGCCATTACTCCCTACGATTGCTCGCAGACGTCGGAGGTAGAAGACGACCGCTAAAAGGCTCGGTGATTCACAGCCGTTAGATGAGACACGGACGGCTGAGATAGTGCCACGCCTACGGGCTTTAAAACACAACGGAGAGGTTCCGAGCCCTAGGATTAGAAACGAACGACTCAGATAGCTCCACGTCGCAAACTCAATTTACAACGAAGGAACACGCGGGCGTTGGATCTTAATCCAACGGCCCTGATTCAGAAATGCAACCGGAGGGTCCGAAGGGTTCGGGAAATCTCAACGGTTGGATGGAGATCTAACGGTCGACAAACAAACTTGCAACCGGAAGGTCCGAAAGGTTAAACGCACGCGGGCCGTGCGATTTAGATCCAACGGTTGAGAGTCAACGCGCGTTTTAAAGAGAGGCTCGGTGCAGTTAGTTGACTGGACTGAATCAATTGGCTCGAGCCCGAGTATGACTCGAACCTAAGTAACAGTAAAACCAAGTTTGACTTTGAAATAAGAACAGAGACTTTGAATGATTTATTTGAGGTAGCAAATTAACTCCAAAAATTATGAAATTTTTACAGGAGCTTGCTAACTCAGATATTAACCTTGTGTAAAATTTTCAGAGGTTTTTATGCTTCGAATAATTCTCCAAAAATTCTGCAAGGCTCTGTTTTATTGTTTGACTGAGAGTCAAACAGGTTTGACTGCCTCTAAAAATATTCAAACAATTTCTAAAAATTGTGAAATTTTTCAGAGGGGTCACATACCATCACAGAGACTTAGGAAAAATATTTCCAGAGGATGATCATAAGATTTGACAAGATTGTTTTTGGAATAACAAGATTTGGATCAACTAGACTTGTGACAATGTATTTCCATAATCCCTTGTACAAGAATTGTTTGGCACAACAGGAAATACATGATGTAAGAAAAGTTTTAATTCCTACTGATTTTCTTACATTTGAAACACAAGCCCAAGATTGGGATGTTACAAAACCTCCCCCCCTTACAAGAATCTCGCCCCGAGATTCTGTTTACTCGGAGAAGAAGGATGGGTAATCTGCACGAAGACGATCCTCGCGCTCCCAAGTTGCCTCATCTTCAGAATGGTTTGACCATCGAACCTTAAGGAACTTGATGACACGGTTCCTTGTCCTTCGCTCGATTCTTCGAGAATACGAATGTGATGCTCATGATAGGTCAAATTTTCTTGCACATCGAGATTTTCCAACGGAGTTTCCTCAATCGAACACGGAGGCACTTCTTCAAGTGTGACACATGGAACACGCCGTGCACACCCTCAAGTGAAGCGGCAACCCAATCTGTATGCAACGGCTCCAATCCTCTCGATGATGCGATAAGGCCCCACATACCGAGGAGCTAACTTGCCCTTGAAGCCAAAACGCCGATGGCCCTTCAAGGGTGAGACCTGAGATACACAAAGTCATTGGGCTCAAAGCTCAACTCCCGACGACGACGATCCGCATAGCTCTTTTGCTCGGATCGCCACGCGCAGATGCTCACGAATCACCGAACTCGACTTTCGCCTCATTGATGGAATTGCCCAAGAACTGACGCCACCGCTTTCGACCAGTTCAATGGGGTTCTACACTTCCTCCCATACAAAGCCTCAACGGTGCCATGCCAAGACTAGCTTGGAAACCGTTGTTGTAGGAGAACTCGCAAGCAAGCAAGCACTTTCCCACTTCTTTCCATAGGAAAGAACACAGCACGAGCATATCTTCCAACACTTGGTTGACTCTCTCCGTCGACCATCGGTTTGAGGATGATAAGTCGAATCGAAGAAAGACGTGTACCCATCGCTTTTGCGATTATGCCAAAAGCGAGAGGTAAAAGAGAACCACGATCCGACACAATCGCTCGTGGCACACCATGCAAACATACAATGCGAGACACATAGAGATCCGCCACCGACTAACACCGAGATTGGTACGCACCGCGAAAATGTGCCACCTTTGTCAATCGATCAATGACAACCCGGATAGCATCCTTCCCGGAGGAAATGCGGGCACCGGTGATGAAATCCATACCAACGGAATCCCACTTCCATTCTCGCATCGCAAAGGTCAAGAAGGCTCGCTGGACGTTGATGTTCAGCCTTGACACGACAAAGACACGCCGCACTCGCAACGAACCTAGCAATCTCGCGCTTCATGCGAGTCCACCGAATCTCTCGTCGAAGATCTTGATACATCTTGGTAGCTCCAGATGGATAGACAAAGGGAGTCATGGGCCTCGCGAGAATCAAATCCCGCAATTCCATGACCTTCGAACCACCAAGCGCTGTCCAAACCACACAACACCGTGCTCATCCTCGTAAAAGCACTTAGCTGACCCATTCTTGATGTTTCGCTTGATTTGGATCACACCAACATCCGTCATTGGCAGCCTTGATTTGTTCCACCAAAGTCGGTTGCACAACCAAGGTAGCAAGAGAACCATGCTCAATCAATCCCAAATTAAGCCGCTGAAATTCTTCGAGAAGGGTAGGTTGTTGCTCTTGAAGTGACAAGGTATTGCAATACACCTTGCGACTGAGTGCATCCGCAACAACATTGGCCTTGCCCGGGTGATACTGAATGCCCATATCATAATCTTTGATCAATTCCAACCATCTCCTCTGTCTGAGGTTCAGATCTGGCTGGGTGAACAAATATTTCAAGCTCTTGTGATCAGAATACACCTCACAGCGATTACCAATGAGGTAATGCCGCCATATCTTGAGTGCATGAACCACTGCCGCTAACTCCAAATCATGGGTAGGATAATTTAGTTCATGAGGCCTCAACTGCCTCGATGCATAGGCCACAACCTTGCCTTCTTGCATAAGAACACAACCAAGTCCTTGACGAGATGCATCACAATAAATGTCAAAGCTCTTATGCACATCAGGGAGAACAAGCACTGGTGCTGACGTCAATCGCCTTTTGAGTTCTTGAAAACTCAAATCACAAGCAGATGACCACACGAATTTCTTTTCTTTCTTGAGCAATTCGGTCATGGGCTTAGAAATTTTGGAGAAGTTCTCGATAAAGCGGCGGTAGTAGCCCGCTAAACCAAGGAAACTCCTCACATCGGTGGATCGACTTGGGCTGCCCCAAGATAGAACATCGCGACCTTGCTAGGATCTATGCGACACCACCTTTGAAAGAACATGGCCCAAGAATGCCACTTCCTTCAACCGTAACTCGTGATTTGTCGAACTTAGCATACGGTGATGCTCACGCAGCTTTCCCAATACAATCTGGCAGATGCTCAAAGATGCTCTTCTTCACTCTTGGAGTAGATAAGAATGTCATCGATGAAAACCACAACAAACTTATCCAAATACTCCATGAACACCGAGTTCATAAGATTCATGAACAAAGTCAAGCATTGGTCAAACCGAAAGACATGACGGTGTACTCGTAAAGGCCATAACGAGTAGTGAACGCCGCCTTTGGAATATCCTCGCTCGATCCGACTTGATGGTACCCCAATCTCAAGTCAATCTTGGAGAACACACAAGCCCCACCAATCGGTCAAAGAGATCATCAATACGAGGCAAAGGATATTTGTTTTTCACCGTCACTTCATTCAGCGGACGGTAATCCACACACATACGCAGGGTCTTGTCCTTCTTCTTCACAAAAATAACCGGACAACCCCAAGGAGAAGAGCTAGGACGGATGAAGCCTTTTGCTTGAAGCTCACCCAACTGCTTCTTTAGCTCCTCCAACTCATTAGGAGGCATTCGGTACGACGCCTTAGAAATTGGAGAGCATGCAGTGCAGAACTCAATCACAAACTCCAAGTCTCGAATCGAGGCATACTGAGCAAATCTTCAGGGAAGACATCCACAAAGTCACAGACTGTGGGCACATCCTGAATCTCCATGGCTGGCTTAGCTTCAAGGGCACAAAGGTGTGGCCCCTGCAGCTGCGGTGAAATCCCAACTTGCTCGCCTGAGGGACTAGTGAGGAAAACCATCTTCCTGGCACAATCGATTTGCCCCAAGTGTTGGGACAACCAATCCATACCAAGAATCACATCCAGACGCGCCGAGTCAAGTAAGATGAGATTCGCCAAGAATTCCACTCCTTCAATATTAATAGGAACGCCCCGACATTCTTGATCAGCTCTCATTTCCGCTCCCGGAGAGCGAATAAGCAAGGGAATCCCCAAAGGAACAAAGTGAAGGTCACAATCGCAGAAAAGATCTCAAATAAAGGAATGTGAAGCTCCGAGTCAAACAAGACCGCAGCGGGACGATAACTAACAAGGAACGTACCCAACACAACGTTAGGTGCCTCCGAGCCTCCTCACCGAGATGTGGTTGACTCACCACTCCCGACACCCTAAGTCTTCGGATCACCTTCGTCGTGTGTGACCATTCCCGTCCTCCATTAGGACGCAGGGGCTGCTCCAATCCTCCGAGGGCAATCGCAGCATAGTGGCCCTTCTTGTTGCAAAGCAGCAGTAACATCGCACTGGTTGCGGAGCGCAACTCGCCGCTGAAGTCGCAGTGCACGTGGTCAAACACGGCTGCGGGGACGAGCAATCGGCGCCGATGGCCTCGGCGGTGGTGAAACCAAAGCACGAGCTCTCGTGCGGGCCCAACACGGGACGAGTGAGGCGGCTGTGCGCATCGATGGGCCTCCCACTTGCGCTGCAGGACTCACCCGCCTTCGCCTTGTGCTCGGCGACGATGGCCTTGTCAACCAAGGCACGGAAGTCGCAAAGTCCACTATAGATAGCTTGTCCTGCAGCTCCTGACAAACCATCCATGAACTTCTCTGCTTAGCCTCATCGAGGCCACCTCTCCCGAGCATAACGAGCCAAGTGGTTAAACTCGTAAAGGTACTCGATACGATCTTGCGCCTCGCTTAAGCGCAAGAAACTCCTTCTTCTTGAGCTTCATCGAGCCATCGGTATGTGGGCCCGACGGAAAGCAGATCGAAACTCATCCCACGAGACAACGTGGCTCGCGGCTGCATGGCGAGAAAGTTCTCCCACCAAGATAGTGCCGCACCTCAAGCCGATGGGATGCAAAGAGTGCCCGCCCCGCCCCCGGCATCGAGCGATATTGAGCTTCGCCAACAAGACGCAGCCAATCATCCGCGCCCAAAGGGTCCCTGATCGAGAAAGTGGGCGATCGCGTATGGAGAAACTCCGCAAGCCCACCACGAGACCGGTGGCCACCACCTCCGAGATCTGGCGGCGCAGGGAGCGGAGGTGTTCTCGCAATGACCTCCAAGATCCGGTCCGTCCGTGCGATTCCGCTCGATCTCGAGCGTAACCTCACCATGGTCGGAGGGGAAGCTCCTCATCGGAACCCACCACCGATCACAGGGTGGTTCTTGTCATCCTGCTCCACAAAAATAGGTTAAACACAACTCCGAACAGGAGACAAAGAAAACTACTAACCACTAACAAAACCATCCTTAAAAGCTCAAGTAACCACATAGAACTGCAGCAAGATCACAAAGATAATATATCCATCTTCCCATTATGACTAACTCGTATTAAAGAACAAGTAGCCAATTGTCAGGAAGACAAATTTCAGGAAAATAATTTCGGTTCAAAACAGCAAGGAAACAGGGTGGGAAATTTGCTAAAGAAGGGTTAAATACTTAGCTATCTCATATCACTTCTTACCCTTTTATCCCCACAAGTTTTAGTGGAATTAACCTCTCATTTCAGCACCTCCTACTAATTAAATGCTAGCTGTCCAGAAATTCTCTTGCTGTCCAGATCTTCCCTCTAAGCTCCTGGCCGAAACTTGCAGCTTCCAATTGCTTCACATATTCCCAAGACAGCCAACACTTTTATTTTAAAACTCTCATGGTGTACCCAAAACCAATCTACTCGGCTACTAACTTTTGAAGGAAGATGGGAGGAAAACTCAGCTTTCAAATTCAGTTTAGAACAAGGTGAGATGAGCAAACTAAGATAGATGAGGAGTAAAATTTGAGAACTCACTTAAGATTTTCAGGAAAGCACTGATATTTGGAAAGTAAGTTTTCAAAATATACTAGGGACGACCAAGCTAGGGGTTTCTACGGTCAGTATGGCTCTGATACAAAGCTCTGTGAGACCCCGGTTTATTAAACTTGTAATACTTAACCTTCCTCTGGTTCTAGTATCACAAATAAAATAATCCGCTGTCTCGATGAATATGTGCCTCCCGAACAAGCAAAGACACATACATCAATTCCAAGCATGCATCAATTCCATACAACAGATTATAACAAGTCTACCAAAAGACATACATAATATAAGTTATTACAACACAGTGACCGGCCAAATGACATAAGTAGCAAATAAGTAATATGAAGCAAAAGTTGCCATAAGATGGCTTAAACCAAAAGACGACGGTTAGCCACATAACACCACAGGGCAACCGGCCGGGCCGCTAAGCTAATCGCCCAGAACCGCCACAAAGACAACTCACAAAAGTGAGGTCCATCTGACTCACTATCATCCTCTGCACAACACAAGCAATGCGGTGAGTACAAAAATGTACTGCAAGACTTACGAGTAGCAAGCCTATACATAGCTACATGAAAGTTGTATTCAAAGGAATGTGGTTATATGGTTCTTTGGACGCATAAAGCAAGTTTCATTTGCAATATTGTAATAGATTGAACATCAGTTTGTAAAATCTGTTTTTAAGCATTTAAATAACAGCGAGTAAACATAAGTAACAAGTATCCACCTAGAAGTGACTTTCCCAAAGCCACCACAACATAGCATGAATCCCTGATTCATACCACCCAACAAGTTTTAATTTTAAAAGGTTGTAGTCTAACTCTTGAAAAGCTTATCCAAGCGTGTCCATAACCTAGGACGAGGCTATTCGAATAGTTTTAATCCCTGCAGGGGTGTACCAATGTACCCACACTTCAGACCGCCTTTTTGCCAAGCTATTAAGCACACTTCCTTTGGTATGCCGGCACGGCTAAGTCCTACGAACCCTTTCCAATGGAATATGCTAATCAAGAGACGCACGTATGGGGGTTAATCCTTAGTGATCTGCCGACGAAATATGGATCACAAGGACCCATACGTGGAGCAAGATACACCGGCCTCGGTGGGTGTTCTCCTCCCTACAAACGTGTCCATGTTGCATATAATCAAATATGCAACCCACCACGCGACTCATTAATTAACACAGCCCAAAGTACTCAGCTAAGAGAGGTCCCATATCCCTCTAGTGTGGTTAGCACGCACAAAATGCTCGGATAACAGATACTCACAAGTAGTTCGGTCCTTAATTGACCCGGGCACCATTCCAATCACACCCAAAAGATCACACCATCTTACCATTGTGCCCAAGTCTAAATTGTTTTCATTTTCAGTTTTAGTTTTGCAATTTAGACATAGCACATGGCTGAAATGTACACATAGTAATAGTTTGTGTGATCAAAGTTATCGACGAGTCGATAACCGCCCATTTCTACCGATAACTAAGCATGGCTAAGCATAATGACACGTAAACTACTAAGTGACAAGGGTCCATCCAGCGGACCCAAAATCACAGCAAGTAACCTAGGCTTCAGTAGTAGAGGAATAAACATTTCCTACTGATAATGCATCTAGTAGGCCAACTATCGACAATAGTTTAAAACAACATAGCAATGCATACATAGAATTTGCAAACAACATATTAGACTTTGAAAATAGTAGGAACAATATGATCAAATGAATGCTACATCTGCTTGCTCGTGAAGTGCAGATCCGATGGTTGCTTTGTGGCTCAATATCAAGATTAATAATATTATCTTCGGAACCTAACGCAAAAAGGCGATAAGCAAATAAGAACGAAGAACACCAAATAAACTCCAACAGCAAATCACATCCAAATTTAATGAAACTTACACAACAGCTAGGGAATGATTTTATAAAGAGATAGGAACAAGAATCATGCAATTTGGACTAAGCATGCAAAAGATATGGACAAAATGCTCTTTCTCACCTTAAATCAACCTAATTAATAATTAGTACTGTTCATGGCGAAATTTTCTAGAATGATCTAAGGTCTAAGATTTTTATAGTGGGTAGATTATGACATCCTAATAACAAACAAATTGGATTTACTAAATTTGGAGTTATACACATTTACTTATGATTTTTCTAAGTTGTAAATCTAATACAAATCATTTTACAGAATTATGAACATGCTCAAATCCTATTTTATATGAAAGTATACTATGATTTAATTTAACAAAATTGGTTTTGCACAATTTGGATTTATGCAGAAAAGATATGCATTTTTCAAGATTAAAACTATTTCGAATATTCAAAATGACGTAAATCGAGTTATTCCTAGTTACACAATTTTTCACACTACAACATGCTTAAATCCATTTTTATAATAAACTAAAGTGACAACATAATTTATTACCGTTGGAATAATCTACAAAGCGATTAAAATGAATTAGTTATGAGTTTCTAAAGTTTTTACATCATTTTCAGTTGATAAACAAATACTTACCAAATATAGACAAACTCCAATAAAAGAATAAGACGTGGACAACTCCCAACCCTTGATCTAAATCCTACGGCTCACGCTACGCCAAAACAAACGCGCGCGCCAAACCTAATCGAGCCCACCGTTGGATCAAGATCCAACGGCGCACACGAGTGTATGCATTCTGACGGTGCGGTTGCACACGATCTTGGCCGTTGATCAAAAGATCGACGGTCGAGAACGATCAAGGCATCCGGAGGGTCCGAACGCACACAAAGATCGGGCGCAGATCTAAAAATGAACGGTAGATATTGATCGCAGATTCAAAGGGAGATGCCGACATGTGGGACCGCATGTCGCTGACTTCGAGTCACCCACGCTACCGTTTAACCCACGCACAGCGGTGACCGCCCACTTGTCGATTGAAAGTGGCGGTTAGACCAAATTAATGCTTCTAATGATTAACATTAAATAAACACTAATGACTCCGAGATTTGATTTTAACCCTCGGGCCCACAAGTCACACCTGCAGGTAAATTCGGTGGATTAAATGCCAACACATTCAATTAACCAATGATTAACATTAATGATGTCGAACGATGCGGGATTGAACCGAGAGTGATTTAAGGATATTGGGCCCATCGTCGGTGGCTCAACGACAATGATTAAGACATAATTAATAACTAATGATTAGCAATTAATGTGTCCTAATCAAATGACGAAAACGGGAGCTGCTATGCGGCAAAACCGAAGCGATTTCCTCGGCGAATCGCCGCGACACCGGCATGGCGGCGCCAACAAGTACTAAAATGGATTCGCAATAGCACAACGAATCTAATGGTAGCATTCTCGCGGCGGTGAGGACTAGAACGCCGCTAGCGGAAAACGAAAATGGGAGCTTTACTACTAAACATGAAAATCGCGATGAGCTCCACCGCAAGCCTAGGATGCGGTGCCGAGCCACTAAGGACTAATAAGAAGCTACCTTAGTGACAAGAAGCTTCAAAGATGGCGGAGATGCTTGATCACGGTGAAAGCTCATGGACTTGGAGAAGAAGGTTTGAGAAATGACCCGAGCCAAATGAGTGATACCAAAGCATCAAAATAGCTTCATAACGATCCACGAAGCTACATGAGCCATTAATTAGAAAATGGAGCACTCACCGAGTGAGGAAGAAGATGACCAAATTCGCCGAATTTGAACAAACCCCAAATTGGACAATTCACGAGAATCAAATCCAAAATTAAGTGAGGGGAAATGTTCAAGGAAGTAAATAGATAAGGTTAGGGCAAAGAAACGTGAAGGAGGACCACTGGAACACCAAAACCACCAAGAAGCTTCACGGGTCAACAATGGCGATTTGCCATTTTTGAGGTGTTAAGCTCCAATATTGAGAATGAAGCTTGATGGTGGTCTAAAGAAATACCGGAAGCATTGAGAGTGCTTATAAAGCCATGAAAGCATTAGGGTTTGCACCACACATCTTTGGACAGCAAAACACAAAGCACAATGCGCGCCGACAAGGAAAAGAGGTGAAGACGTGCATTAGGGCATGGCACGGCTCTGTACCTCCCATGCCCCTAAACGTCGGCTAGGGTGGCTTTAGGGAGCAAGAAATGACACCGCCATTACTCCCCTACGATTGCTCGCAGACGCCGAGGTAGAAGACGACCCGAAAAGGCTCGGTGATTCATAGCCGTTGGATGAGACACGGACACGAGATAGTGCCACGCCCCGTGTTTAAAACACAACGGGAGAATGCGAGCCCTAGGATTAGAAACGAACGGCTCAGATTGCTCCACGCCGCAAACTCAATTTACAACGGAGGAACACGCGGGCGTTGGATCTTAATCCAACGGCTCGATTCAAGAATGCAACCGGAGGGTCAGAAGGTTTCGGAAATCTCGACGGTTGGATGGAGATCCAACGGCCGACACTCAAACTTGCAACCGGAAGGTCCGAATGGTTACACGCGCGGGCCGTGCGATTTCGATCCAACGTTGAGATCGATCGCGGATTTTAAAAGAGTGCGGTGTAGTTAGTTGATCGACCAAGTCACTTGGCTCGAGCCCGAGTCCGACTCGAACCCAAGTAATAGTAAAACCAGGTTTGACTTTGAAATAAGAACAGAGACTTTGAATGATTTATTTGAGGTAGCAAATTAACTCCAAAAATTATGAAATTTTTACAGAGCTTGCTAACTCAGATATTAACCTTGTGTAAAATTTTCAGAGGTTTTTATGCTGCAAATAAATCTCCAAAATTCTGCAAGGCTCTGTTTTAATGTTTGACTGAGAGTCAAACAGTTTGATCGCTCTAAAAATATTCAAACAATTTCTAAAAATTGTGAAATTTTTCAGAGGGTCACATACCATCACAGAGACTTAGGAAAATATTTCCAGAGGATGATCATAAGATTTGACAAGATTGTTTTTGGAAAAACAAGATTTGGATCAACTAGACTTGTGACAATGTATTTCCATAATCCCTTGTACAAGAATTGCTTGGCACAACAGGAAATACATGATGTACGAAAAAGTTTTAATTTCTACTGATTTTCTTACATTTGAAACACAAGCCTAAAGTTGGGATGTTACAGAATCTTGCTTCTTGTTACACGCTCTGACACTTCCGTAATCATGATGGGTTGCTCCTTGAAGGTGAGATCTTCTTGCAGTCAATCGCTTCTAGCGGCATCTGCTCTTCTAGCACACGCAGACATTTCTTCAACTGAGACACATGGAAGACGCTATGCACATCTGACAGCTGAGATGGGAGCTCCAATTGGTAAGCAACTTCTCCTCTTCTAGCGAGGATTGGGAAAGGTCCAATGTATCTTGGTGCAAGCTTCCCGCTTACTTTGAAACGACGCATTCCTTTGAGAGGAGACCTTCAGATACACATGATCTCCGGGCGCAAAAGCTAGATCCCGGCGACGATTATCAGCATAGCTTTTCTGCCTTGTCTGAGCTGTTCTTAGCTTTTCTCGGATTGCCCGAACTTGATATTCGGCTTCTTTCAGGATATCAGGTCCTAGTACTTGTCCTTCTCCTGTTTCAGTCCAATACAGGGGTGTTCTGCACTTTCTTCCGTAAAGAGCTTCAAATGGGACATTTTGCACTTGATTGATGATTTGTTATTATATGAAAACTCGCATAAGGTAGCATCCGATCCCAATGGTTTGGTTCTCTAGAGCGCAGGCTCTTAACATATCTTCTAGAATTTGATTCACTCTTTATGTCTGTCCATCTGTGTGAGGATGGTAGGCTGTACTGAAATTCAAATTAGTGCCCAAAACACTGTGTAGCTTCTGCCAAAATCTTGAGGTGAACTGGGATCCTCGATCTGACACAATCTTCTTTGGCACTCCATGTTGGCATATTATCTTTGCCATATACAATTCCGCAAGTTTGTCTCTGAGTAGGTGGTCTTAGGGGTGGGAATGGATCGATCCCGTCCGCTCGGCTATGCCCCGTGCGATCCACGGTGAAGAAGGGGTTAAGGGTCGCTCTTTTGATTGTTCTATCGTGGCCCTCATGACCATTGGATTATAAGGGTCGACCCTTACATCGTTTGTACAGGCGGCAAGAACATGTCGACCTTGGTGGGCTGAGACTGCGCCGCGCCGCCTGCCGCTTTGGCTGCGGGCGAGGAGGTCGTCGTCGCCACCGAGGCCGGCCCGAGAGCTCGAGCTTGTTCCTCTTGTGCATCTCACGGATCTTGGAGAAGTCCATGGAGTAGTCCGGCATGGCACCGTTCTTCATGTTGCACTCTGCGAATGCTCGCACCGCCATCCGTCATCCACCCCACCACTCCCCACCGCGCCTCGCAAGAAATCAGCCATAGACACCTTCTCGGGACTGATCTAGCCATGAATCCTCGCGCAAATCAAACCTAGCTAGCCAGCGACCATTGCCAAGAACCTCTTGGTTTCTTGGCGGTTTAGCTAAAGAAAGCAAAATCACAAGACTGTGTGATTTCGCTCCACTTTTGGTGAACTCAAGCATCGAAAGGGATGGCCAAAGACTAATTAAAACTTTTGCATCTTCTTCTTATCGGATTAAGCAAGGATTCGGACGGAAAGAGAAGCTTCTGCTCCCCCTTCTTGTGTGTCCGTGTTCATGTGAATCCTCTATTGCTGTACAACACATACACACCCACACAAAAATCGCACTAGTCTACTTCTTTTCTCAGGTGAAATTTGTAGCGACAAGGAGCAAGAAAACCACTCCAAAGTCTAGGTGAAAATTACTTCAAGAAACAGAGAAAATGATGATTCTTCCCAAGTTCGGGGGAGGAACGAGGGGAATGGGAAGAATCTGTTCATACATACCTCCTTGCGGTTCTCCATCTCTCTCTCTCTCTCTCTCTCTCTCTCTCTCTCTCTCTCTCTCTGTGTGTGTGTGGCAGAGCCATAGATCTTGCGCCATCGCTCGATGCGGCCAGCAGGGAGAGCGGTGGGAGGTCGGCGGCCGGGGGGCAGTGCCTATGCGGTTGTGAGAGCTGCTGCAGGGCGAACGGGGTGCGAATGGGCATGCGTGTGGTGGGTAAGGGGCGGCGGCGGCGAGTGGAGGTGGGAGAGCGGCGTGGTGGAGACGGCAGCGCGCGCCATGGTCGGGGTGAGGGGAGATTCTTCCATGGACTAGCTCGGTCGAGGACAGAAGTAGGGCAAGGGGAAAATCGGGCGGAACGACGGTGAGAGATGGGTCGCTCCGTGTGATCCAACGGGTCAATAGGTTAATGGACCTTTTATCTCTATTTTTTTTATGGATTGCACCTCTAATCCATTTGCTGAAAATTTAGAAACGGTTAGGTTATCCAATGGATCAGACTGAACCATTCCCACCCCTAGGTGGTCTTGACTGGTATAAAGTGGGCAACTTTTGTCAGGCGATCTACAATTACCCAGATAGAATCATATCCAGCTCTTGTTCTTGGCAGACCGGTGATGAAGTCTATGCCAATTTCTTCCCATTTCCATTCAGGGATCTGCAAGGGTTGTAGGAGTCCAGCTGGTCTCTGGTGCTCAGCTTTAACTCGCTGGCAAACATCACACTAAGCTATGTATTCAACGATTTCTCGCTTCATACTAGGCCACCAATACATTTCCTTAAGATCTTGATACATTTTAGCACTTCCGGGGTGGATTGAATACAAGGTTTCATGAGCTTCCTTGAGTATCAACTGCTTGAGCTCTTTTTGGTCCGGTACACAAATACGCTTATCGAACCAAATGGTTCCTTGCTCATCTTCTGTAAACCTTAGGGATTTACCCTACTTCATGTTACTCTTGATCTCCTTGAATCTGCATCTTCGATCCGAGCTTCACGATCGTATTGTAGAGTTGGTTGTACTTCCAGCGACCAAATAACCTTCTTCAACTAATTCAAGTTTGAGCTTCTGAAATTCTTCATGTAGTGCTGGCTGACTTTCCTTGATCATTAGCGTATTGCAATAGACCTTTCTACTTAAAGCATCTGCGACAATATTAGCTTTGCTGGGGTGGTAATGGATTCCAATGTTGTAATCCTTGATTAATTCTAACCATCTTCTTTGCCTCATATTAAGATCAGCTTGGGTGAAGATGTACTTCAAGCTCTTATGGTCAGTGTAGACTTCACAGCGATTACCGATGAGGTAATGACGTCATATCTTCAAAGCATGCACTACTGCAGCCAATTCTAGGTCATGGGTGGGGTAATTTACTTCATGAGGCCTCAACTAGCGTGAAGCATATGCTACTACTTTCCTTTCCTGCATCAGGACACAACCGAAACCTTGTCGCGATGCGTCACAGTAAATCTCAAAATCCTTTCGGATGTCTGACAAAGTCAACACTGGAGCGGTGGTTAAGCGCTTCTTCAATTCTTGAAAACTTTGCTCACATTCAGGCGTCCAAGTAAACTTCTTTTCCTTCTTCAACAATTGCGTGAGGGTCTTGCTATCTTGGAGAAACCTTCTATAAACCGCGGTAATATCCTACCATGCCAAGGAAACTTCTGATCTGAGGTACTGACTTGGGTGGCTCCCAATTGAGCACATCCTTGACTTTACTAGGGTTGATGGTGACTCCTTATGCAGACATGACATGTCCCAGAAAAGTGACTTCCTTCATCCAAAACTCACACTTGCTAAATTTGGCATATAGTTGATGATCTCTAAGCCTAGTCAGAACCAAGCGAAGGTGCTCCTCATGCTCTTCTTCACTCTTGGAATATACTAGAATGTCGTCAATGAAAACAATGACGAACTTATCCAAATACTCCATGAATACTTTATTCATCAAGTTCAGGGGCATTGGTCAATCCAAAAGACATGACCGTGAACTCATATAGTCCATATCGGGTTGAGAAAGCTGTCTTGGTATATCCTCCGAACGGATCTTCCACCGATGGTATCCTCGACCTTAAATCTATCTTGGAGAACACTCGGCTCCTTTCAACCGATCAAACAAATCATCAATCACAGGTAGAGGGTACTTGTTCTTGATGATGACTTCATTGAGTGCATCATAATCCACACACATCCTCTGGTACCATCTTTCTTTGCAACAAAGATAACCGTGGCTCCCAAGGTGAGGAACCGGATCGGACAAATCCTTTTCTTGCATCTCTTGATTTGCTTCTTTAACTCGACCAAATCATCAACAGCAAAGTGTAGGGTCTCTTGAAATTGGTGCGGTCCACGAACTAGGTTGATAACAAACTCTAGGTCCCTGCCTGGTGGTATTCCAGGTAGTTCATCAGAAAGACATCCGAAATTCTCGACTATCGGTACTTCTTCCAAGGATAGGGTCTTGACACTGCAGACTAAAGCTCCATCATGCTTCTTCATGGGGCTTCAAATTTTACTTTAGTCTGCTGGACTAACCAAGGTGATACTTCTACAACCACAATCCAAGATTGCTTGGTGCTTGGCAAGCCAATCCATACCCAAAATCACATATAGGAATTTGGTGTCAATGATTATCAGGTTGGCTAGGAATTCTACCCCTTCTATAATCATCTTAACTTGTGGGCAACCCTAGTTCGTGCTTAACCCCGAACCGGGGGATTGAACCAACAAGGTAGTCTTAAGGTTCAAAACCTTCAAGCGATGCTTTGCAAAAAAATCCATGAAACAAACGAATGCGAAACTCGAGAATCAAACAAAGCGTGGCAGTGCGAATTTACTAGGAACTTACCCAAAGACGACGTCAGTGTGTGGGCTTCCTCCACGGTGATGTGGTTCACACAGCCTCTTCCATAAGGCTGAGGGGTCTTAGCTGGTGCAGTTGGAGTCTGAAGTGCTCTACGTCCGGCTCCGGGCATAGGGGTTCTGGTTGGAGTAGCTCCCAAGTTGAATATGACAGGCGAAAGGCCTTGCTTCTGCGGGCAGTTAACGGCGTAATGCCCCGCTTCGTTGGCGCTGAAACAGTGACTCTCGCACCGGATTGGGGTTTCTTGGAGGCTGGTTGTTGATATTGTTGTTGGGGCTGCGAAACCATGGTGCAGTCGGGCGAGGTGCTGTTGCTGGGGTCTTGAACATGACAGGAGGAGCAAAACGGGTGGGGTGTTGCACATTTGTTCTGGCTCTCTGTGAATGGCCTTGATGAGCAACATGCTGCATCATCTTCCTCTTATGAGACTCTGCCAGCTCACGGCGAGACTCTTCTATGAGCATAGCCTTATTCACCAGATGCTGGAAATCTGCATAGTCATTGCCGATGACTTGAACCTTCAAGCTGGGGTTGAGTCCACGCTTGAAATGCTTCTGACGTGCATCATCTGTGGCGACGTCCTCTTGAGCATATCGCGAGAGTTGAGTGAATTTATTGAGGTATTCACTCACGGACATGTTTCCTTGCTTCAGCTCGCGAAACTCATTCTTCTTCATTTCCACCTTTCCATCAGGGATGTGGGAGTGGCGGAAAGCTTCAGAAAACTCAGCCCAACCAATGTTCTGATGGTTCTCTTGGGTGGCACAATAGTTCTCCCACCATTCTGCGGCGGTACCTTCAAGTTGGTGTGCAGCATACAGGACTTTCTCACGGTCATCACACCGGGTAATGGCTAGCTTCTTTTCAGTTGAGTGCAGCCAGTCATCTGCATCTAGTGGCTCGGAGGAGCTAGAGAATGTAGGTAGATGAGTCCTCATGAACTCAGCCAGCCTGGACTAAGGGAAAGCTGGTGATGGTGGCGGGGTTGCGGCAGTGTCCTGGTTGTTTTGGTTCATTATGGCGAGAAGGGCAGCAGCAGTCTGGCTCTGCTGAGTCATCTTCTGGTTCATATTCTGCATCATTGTGCTCATCAGCTGTGTCTGGGCTGCCATGAACTGACCCAGACCTTGATCTGCCATGGTTGCTGAAGGAGGTGGTGACGGCGGGGTATTGAGATCCACTGGGTCAACTTGGCTTGCGAGTGTTGCGGGTGCGAACCATCGCACAAAACCTTCCAGGTTTAATAGATGAGAGGGACAAAACACGATAGATAAGAAGGAAAAGCACAAAAGACGAGGGAGAACAGGGGGAAAAGATAGAGCAACCTAATTGGGGATGTTCGGTTAAACCCGAGGAATGGATAGCCGAAAAGCTACCAAGAAGCAACCAAAACTCGAGCCTAACGGCCTTACTAGACGATACTATATCTAAGAGGGTAGCTCTACTAAAACACTTCTAATCTAACCTATTTGGGAGGGTCGACCAAAACTAGGCTCGATCCTTTAGAGATTACGGAGGTAAGAGGGATCAATTTGGATTTGAAAACCAAGTCTCAGAATAGAGAAGAGGTAGGAACCTAAGAATGGGATGAGAGAAGAATAGAATCAGGTAAGAGAAGAATAACTATTCAGGTTAATTTGTTCGTTTGATTTAGAAAAAAAATTTGAAATTTTGCGACTAAACGACCATGCTAACTATGGTTACGTCCTACAGTCGATATGGCTCTGATACCACCTCATGTCGGAGCCCCGGGTATACAACCCTAGGACCCTCTGTGCATTCTAAACTAGTCCCAGATCAGTAGCTAGATCGCACAGTTACAACATCGGTGTAATCATAACTATTCAACAAAATGACGATGAAGCGGACAAATTAATATTACTTAGTAGCAAAAGGGACCTTATGGTCAAGTCTTACAGAGTGCGCCTCGCAGGGCTTAGCAACAAAAGACAACTTGCAGCGGAAACATAATATCTCGTGAAGGCCATTTGACATGCCCACAGGCAATCGAGTGGAGGACGCGACCTAGTTCGCGAAGTCTTCAGGATACTCCTCTTCATAATACTCTGAATTCCCTGGTTCTTTTGTGGGGATTAATCACACAGGGCGCAAGCCGCGAGTACTTTGAATGTATTCAGCAAGTCATAGGGAAATGTATGCAATTATTATTCATGCGAGGCTAGACAAGGATAGCTTTATGTTTAATTTGCAGAAAGCAGTATTTACAGTGAATACAATAAGTAGATTGAAAGCATCATTTAAAAGATTAATACATAAGTAATTGGTTCTTTGAAACAACTAGAGATCAACCCAACCATTTCATCTAAACCATCAATTCCACCATTTTAAAGAAAATATCTACCTCGCGTGAAATCTCCAGGCATGTCCATAACCGGGGACACGGCTATTCGAATAGTTTTTAGACACTCTGCAGAGGTTGTACAGCTTTACCCACAAGAGATAATCATCTTATACTATCAAGCGTTTCACGCTTCCGAAGGCGTGTGACTAAGAGATTATCACAAGACCGTTACAAAGCTTTGAACTAGCTAAGAGCTGCCCGCTAAGGTTTCGCTTCTAACGAGCTTCGCACCCGCTAGATTCGTGCCCCCTCTTGCGCCAGCGATTTAGCACGCTCCACCGCAACAGAACCTAGCCAGCTCATTGCTAATTATTAGGCCAGGTCCACCCCATCCTGGACATGTGGTTGCACGATGTGACCCAGATCAATGGTTCAAGGTTAAGTCCTTAGTTGGCTGCTCAGGCGAGACTAATCCACGTCCCAATGTGCGTTTACACCCACACTTACCACCATCCACTCGCCTGAGCATAAAATATTTTCGGTTCAACCCGCCAAAGACCACCCTAGCCTTGGCACAACATCTTTTAACAAAAGTGGTCGCGCCACGATTCCATAATTCATTTAGTCATGTTTATTCATATGAGCATGCGGTCATGAGTCCCAACGTACAACTATAGCATGGCTAAGCATAATACGATACCCGTGTTGGTAATTTATCAATGTACAACTAGTATAAACCCTCCTAAGTTGTCTAAGGGTTCATGTCATTCAAGGGTACATGTCGTTTGCAATTTATCAAGGAGGTATACATCAATTAGGCATTTATCTACTCCCGAAACAATTTAATATATAAGCTAGCAATGCACATTTATATAAAACAATATAGTTTTATAAACATGGGTTCAATATGATCAAAGGTCTATGACTTGCCTTCGTTGAAGAGTTGAGGTGTTTGATTTGATCGGATCAGAAATCTTAGAAAGCCGGTTTCTACGTGCGAAAAGAACAAAATAAATAAAACAACTCCAAATAAATTCCAAATAAGTACAAAATTAGCACTAACAGCAAGAGGGGATTTTAGATGAATTTAGAAATTTGAATCTCTCAAATCGGAGTTCGAACGAAGAAGTTATGGCCTTAGAAGTTTGGAAAACACATAAAATGAAGAAAATTGGATTTTCCTCAATTTCGATTTATTTTTCCAAAGGAAATTCAAATTATTGCGCCGGTGACGTCAACAAAGGGATTTTATTTTTCGGCGAATTATTTTCAGCGGAAAACGGGAAAAAGCCACGCGCCGGCGACGGGCGACCACGTGGGAGAGCGGTGGCGGGCGCCTCGGTGGCGACGTGGCGCCACGTGGGCTTCCACGCCGGACTGGCGGTGGCGCGCTCGGCCGATGGCTCGCCGGCGTTGGCTATCACGGTGGTCGGCGGCGAGACCAGGCAAGAGGAGCTCGCGGGGAGCTCGACGCTCACCCACTTGACGACGCGGCGCGAAGGGGCGACCGTCGGCGAGGAAGAAGGCGGAGGCGGCGGCGGGGGAAACACGGCGACGGCGCTCTGGTGGGCTCCGGGAGGAGTGACAGGGCGCACAGGGTGGCCCTTGGTGCGGCGATGCCAAAGGTGGAGGCGGCAGCGGTCGAAGGTGCTCGGAGGCGGCGCTAGAGGCGGCGGAGACCTTCGGTGGCCGGCGGCGAAGAAACGCGAGAAGGGGGCGAAAGAGGTGAGGAGGAGGAGGGATGAGGGGGAACCGGGAGAGGAGGGGGAGGCGGTCCCGGGGCTCTATTTTAACGAGCTCGGGGAGGCCCGGAGGAGGAGGAAGGGGAGGGGGCTGTCGGGCGGCCATGGTGCGGCGTGCGGCTTTGTCTGCGGAGAAAAGGGGGGAAAGGGGAGAAAAGGCGGGGGCGGACGGCGCGCAGCAGGGCTAGGGCTAGGCAAGGGGGGAGAGGCGGGGTCGGCGAGAAACGCGGCGGCGTGCTGCGCACGGCCGCGCGAGGAAGAAGAGGGGGGGTCTGGGGAGGATGACGAGCTGGAACCGTCCGATTTCGATCGGATGGTGGGAGGTGGAGGAAGGCGTGGCGGAGGTTGAGCCGTCCGATTTCGATCGGACGGCGCCCGAGGGAGGGGCGTGGCACGCACGGGGAACGGGCCGGGGAAGTGGGCCGAGGGAGAGGATTCAGCCCAAAGGCCTGAGGGAGGATTTTAAATGATTTACGAATAAAGAAATCCCAAAAAGCAAAAGACTTTTAGAAAATAGTTAATAGAGTCTAAAAATTCCAGGAAAATTCACATAAGTCCCTTGAATTATTTAGAACTTAATAAAAATACTTTTAGTTATACTTTAGTTTTTAATTTTGCAACCAAAATAGATTTTGGCTTCAAACAAAAAGGGAAAAGCCAAATTAAAATCGAGAAAATGCAATAAAATCTCAAAACCCAAATAAAATCCAGAAAACTCCAATGAACTAACTTTTGGTCTAATTGAAGTTGGATTAATTCAATTTAAAGTGTTTTTATTTCTAAATTTCAATTTAAGTTGTTTGCAACTTAAACCAAATGCTTACTTTTAAAACTTTTGAAAATTTCAAAAACTCGTAAATTAGGGATATTACAAGAATACATAGAGGGTCCAGAATTGTATTTTTGGGTCCTGACAGTGGAGGTCTTTAGTGCCTGGCGTGGTGTTGATGAAGGCGTGGTGCGGCGCCCTTCCTGACACCACCAGTGGCGCCTCTTGACTAGTGTCCAGACACACCCGTCTCCACACTCAGTGGTCTTCTGCTGCCATCTTGTCGTAGCCATGGCACAGGACTCGGCGGCATGGTGAAGTGACGGGCGTTGAGCTATGGAGTGTACCTACGGGAGGGCGGTAGGCGGTAGGGTGCCTAGTCCCCTTTTGGTGACATCAACAAAGGAATGCAGCATGGTGATGGTTGATTTGAGCTGAGGTAGGGGTGCAGCATCCACATTGAAGGGTGGTTGGGGGTGCTACAGGATGTGGGGGTTAAAGGCGGACTTGAAAGCTGGTGGTTGGGGCTTCATGGGCGGGGGCGTCGGGTCGGGGCCAAAGAGTCACAGGGGCTGTGGAGGCAAGCCTGGACGAGGATCTGCGAGCCCTTGGCGACTTGCAGGCGGATCCGTGACATCCTCTTCCTCGTGATGGAGGCCACAGTCGTCGAGGGGGGCCAGTCGGCGTAGAGACGGGGAAAGCGTGACGTGCTGCAATCGGGGGGGCTTCCCCTGGTGGCTAAGCGGCGTCTCAAGTACCTCCTCTACCTCGGGTGGGTGATCGCCGTCATCGAGGTGGCCGCGCGCGCCAAGCGGGGTGGTGGTGGGCCTCCACCGGATGGGGTAGATCTAGATCCGTGGGGATTTGTGGTGGGGGGTTTTGGGTGAGGTGGGGCTAGGTGGGGATGCGAGGGCGGTGAGGGAGGTTGAGGGGGGGGGACGGTGGCAGGTGGGTGGAGCGGGGGAAGGGGAAGGGCAGCGGCGGAGGGGGTAGAGCGTCGCCATCCGTCCGCTCTGCTCCTTTTTGTTAGCTAGCAGCTTGTTTCACAGTGCAAATCTTTTTTGTACTAACAAGAATGACGGTTCTTTTCTAACTTTATTGCGCATTTCTTTTTTTTCTAATGTTTGCAAGAATCTAGTGCTCCAAGTCCGCCATTGGAGGCTGTAAAGTTGTCTAGAGCACTTGTTCAACTCAATAGGAACATGATAATATTAGTTGTCTGGCCAGTATATTATTAAACTTGCCCCAAATGGAAGATTCTTTTCCATGAAACGAGAGGTATCTATGAACATGGCTAGACTTCTGTAAGAACAAAGTTTTCACATCTCTTCCGACCAATTGGTCGAATAAATTTTATTTTGAGACCGTCGATTAAGTGTACTAGAGAAACAAACAAAAGAGGGGCTTTGGATTGCGGCGACTCACTGGCAAGCATTGTCTTTCCACTGGACTGGGCTGAAAGGTAAAGGTTCTAAGAGAGACTGATGAACTGGGTTTAGGCCATGGCTGCAACTTTTGCAGAAAGTTTCACAAAAGCATGTCGTTAATGTGAACATGGTAGATGCTCTTCTTTTCTTTTCGAGACTCCAGTAGATGCCATTCAATATTGTATGTCACTTGTCACGCATCTGATCAACACACAGCAGCAAAATGAGATTTTTTCCATCCTATGTAACTGATTTTTTAGAGTTAGTATCCACGGTGCAATGACATTAGCTGTGCAAACTAGAATAAAAGGTGATCGACATACGGGGTTCTCTATCGAGCTTATCCGAGAAAATAATATGAAAACACTATCAAAATGAAGATATTTTATTGTTGTGGACACACTAAGTGTTTGAGAATACAACGAGGATGTTACAGAATCGATGAACTTAAATCTGAACAATGAATGATTACATGATGTTAATTGACTTCTTACAGAGTACGTGGGTTATCTCCTTTATAGTTATTAAAGGGGTGGCAGTTAATGCCGCTAAAAGCGCCTCTAATATCCACACACGTTCATCTTTTAACTAGTTGTCGTAAGTTGCCAGATACGCCATTAACCGTTTTTCCGTTAGTCACGTGGGAAATTGCCATGTCTCCGAATCAGTTTGCTGGTTGGGATTGCCCAGAACCGTTTAGCTGGTCAGATGGTGTCCATAGCTGGTCGTCTCATGACTCCAATGGGTTGTTGAGCAGTTTGTCTATAGTAAAGGGTATTAAACTTTCTTTAAGTACTCGTTGTAGGTTCATAACCATTATAGAGGTGGCCTCTAACATGTGGGCCTACTTTGACACAGACTCTAATGTTGACCGAAAAGATTAACCTAGTCAAGAATCCTCATCACCTAGCCCCCAAGGCTTTTGAAAAAAAAAATTACTTAAGACTTTTCTTTGCCTTGAAACGTGCATCAATAAGATTTGATCAGATACAATCATTCCAATCATTTAATTAAAATGTGGGAGAAAGGAAAAGATTTTGGTTTTCTTGGAAACTGTAGACAAAGTTTGCGGTGCTGCGTGAACGGTTTGTGGTAAGGATGGATAAAAAGACTTCCTTTTTGACTTTTACTATTACTTCGCTCTCATTGCAATTTCCGTCTCCCGCCTTAGAGACTCTTCATCTCTAGTTCTTCTTGTTCCCGAACCTCTTCATCTTTAAAAAAATACATGTTCGATCTTTGATCATGGGGATTCTAGGCGCTTCAACTCTTCCTGAGAACAGAATTCAACAGCCAGAGAATCAAGGATATCTCCCGGCGTGATCCCTGTGGCAGTGAAGATGCTCCGATTCCGAAAGAAGGTCAGATTATCCTCTTCTCTTCTTTCGTGAAGCTAGGTTTTCATTTTTCTGGCAGACATCCTAGATTACTTTAAGATAGAGCTCTTCCACCTAGGACCGAACTATATCATAATCCTTAGTATCTTTTCGCATCTTTGCGAACCTTTTCTTGACATTCCTCCTTCTGTTTGTCTCTTCCGTCACTTCTATCAATTCACCCGAAACAATGGAGACCAGGGTTCTATGGGAGCACCTATTTCAAATTCCAGGACCAAATGCCCAAGAATTACCCCCCCCCCTCGCTCCCTATCAAGGACACATGAACACATGGCAGGATAATTAAAAGAAGTGGTTCTACTATGATATTCTCGAGGCGGCGCTTGAAGTACACGGAGGTCATCCTCCTAGGGCGTGAAGAAGGAGAAGACCTCATTAAAGTCGACAAACAAGGAGGAGAAATTGGTCAATTCAGCCATATCCTTGGTGGTTGCCGAATTAACTAGTCGAAAGATCATTCATTACTTCCTCCAGCACAATACTAGTCCCCTGAAGCAAATGGTCCATTTTGCTTGGATGTTGAAAGGGGATGATGACCCAACCAAGAACAACTCTAGAGGTATGTTACCCGCCAAATTCCCTTTTAAATTATTATTTTGCTTTTAGTATGAGCATTATTAAGTCTATAATATTTTGTTTTTAGTTATGCGAGGAGGTGGTCAAAGAGTAGGCTTCAACAATGTTGAAGAATGTGAGGATGACCTATTTCTTCGACGACCACCCTCCAACCTAATTGGGCGTCTGTAGAGTTCATAAAAGAATGAATTCAGTTATGTATAAGTTCAAATCTAGTCCTGGATTTTTTTCTTAAGACTATAGCTAATAAACTTTCTGTTTTTCTTTAGATGCATGGCAGAAAGTGGGGTGTCGACCAGTTAGGGTCTAGCAGTTAAGCCCCGCCTACAAAGAAGACCAAGACTACTACTACAACACCTACTCAAGCCATGGTCGACGACCAAAGTGAAAGTTGCTCCAGCAGCCTCTTCGGGTGCCCTGGTCATCGCTAAGCAGACCAGTGCTACAACGATCACTGCAGCCCCTATCAACGCTATGCAATCAAGTAGCAAGACTACGGCAGAGGTGACCAGCATCCTCCCTGCAATCCGGTCAAGGCATGTTCATGAGTGGCCCCAAGCGCAAGAGAAGCTAGCGAAGGCTACTACCCAGGTGCGCAAGAAGAAAAAAAAACAAAGGATTATGATTTCTCAACAATTATATAGTCATCTTCCTTTATTCCCATATGTTCAGGGTGAGGGACATGAGATTGAGGAGGAAGAAGAAGCTCCTCTCATCTTGGTGAGAAAACCCAGGATCAGCAGTCCTAGAGTGAATATCACCGACGTCGACAGTGGAAAATTGGTTGCTGCTGACGTCCTATTTACTTTCAAGACCAGCATTGGTCTTTGTTTTAAGTAAGTATTCTAACTTTACACTTCCTTTGAATGATTTTTTTATATCTACTAATGTAAATGTTTTTATCTGTATCAGCCCTTCGACCACCTCTCTTGCTTCAATTTCTGAAATTGAGGAGCTTAGGGAGGAGCCACTACCTACTCCCTCTATAACGGAAATTGCACTGGTCAGTTAGGAGGAGGCGACATTGCCTAAGGTCGAAGACAATCCGACCTCCCCAAGACATGTTCCCACAGAAGCAATCGAGCATGCTTCAATTCTTGTGAAAATGGTGGTCAAGGAGATCCCACCAGTTGAAGAGATAAGGCAAATTGAAGTGGTTGTCGAAGATGCTTTGACCATTGAAGTTTTGCCTGCCATAGAAGAAATGACTGAAGTTATTTCCAACTAGCACTCTAATCAGGATTTAACCCTTGAGTCCAACCATTAAGTAGTCTTTATTTTTTCAAATATATTATGACTGAGCATTTGCCTTCTTCTTTGGTAAGATTTTTTTTTTATCTTGGTCCTTGAAATAGGAAACTATTCCTTCTCCTACCCTCACTTCTAATACTGGTGCCATGGTTGCATGGAGGTCACCCTCTGAACCAGAAGGTGCTCCGACCAGTTTGAAGGTCCACCAGCCTACTATACTAGAGGATCCTGGATATAGTGAATTGGAGAAACAAATAATGGACTTGAACGACAAGGTAAGAATCTCTTTACTTAAATCCTTTCATTTTTTTATTAGATAGTAGAGTAATAACTTCTTACTATCATATATTGTAGAAAACAACCAAAATGCTTGGCTTTTTTATGGCCTTCACTGGGAATGTGACCAGCAAGGATACATTTAAGGATGTAGAAATTGCAAAGTATAAAGAGTAAGTTGAACAAACTCTTTGCTCTAATTACTTGAAGAATTGTTGTGATTCTAACTTTGCTATTTCAGTCTTCTTAAGCCAGAGAAGCATACTACTGGTCAGCTCATCCAAGAATATGAGAACAAGTTGATCTTCATTGACGATGCGACTAAGGAAACAAAGTTCCAGCTTGTTCTCAAATAGATGAGCCTTAAATAAAAACAAGAGGTTCTCATGAAGGCTGCTATGGAGTGCAAGCACCTTGAGGATCTCAATTTGAAGCTTTTCGATGACCTAAAGGAGCATTAACTGGTCTGCAACAAGCTTACATAGGACCATGAAGCATTTCTTTAGAAATACAAGGAAGAGACAACAGGTAAAAACTCTACTACTAGATTATATTGTTACCACATTTTCTCATGCTTATCTAAATTTTTCTAAATTAGAATTGTAGAAGCAATTGAAAGATCAGAGTAGAAGTATATGAAAAATAAAATATGAGATGAATGCAGTAGATAAACTTCGACATGAGCTCAAATTAGACAATGAAAATCTTAACAAGGAGAAGAAAGCTCTCGTAGAGGAGATCGAAGAGAACAAAGAAGCTAATTCCACTACTTTATCTTTCATATTGACTCAATTGAAAGCTATTGCTGTAAAGATAAAATTTGCAGAGGTTACACTCACAAAGGAGGTGCCTTTGGCGGGAGAACTGGTGTAACATCCCATTTTCTAAGTTTTAAAAAAACATTTTTGAGTAGTTTAGTCCCTTAAAAAAATTTACCAATTTTATTTGAATTTAATAAAGCTTAAGTGGAACTTTGAAAGGTCAAAACAATTTAATGTGACTAATCTGAACATCAATTAATTCAAAAACTTTTTTTTTGAGTTCTTTGTGCTTAGAAATATTTTCCAGATTTTTTTTGGAATTTTTCCGAGTTCATTTGCTATTTTTACTCTGCCATTTGGATTTTTCGGTATTTCTAAATTAGAAAAGTTATTTAAAATCTCAGGAAAATCCTTCGGGCCGAATTCTTTTTGACCCAGACCATTTCTCTTAATTCCAGCCCATTTCCACGCTCGACCCATTTTCCTCTCTCTCCCACTCGCCCGCGCCTTGGCCCCACCTATCAGCCTCCCACATATTGTTTCCGATGCGGACTCACCCGAGCCACCATTGCTGAAGTACGGGCCCACCCTGTACTGTTCATCATATTCGCCACCATCTTGCTCTCGAACTCTATCGCCACCCCCGTTTCTTAGCGTTCGTGCTAGGGACTCTCCCTGCCGGCACACTATAAAGGGGGGAGTAGCCCTCGGCTTCCAAATCCCAACCGCACTACCGCCGCTCAAAATCCCTAACCCTAGCCGCCAGAATCACTCGGGAAAGAAAGGTTGTTGCCAAAACCTTTATCGTCGTGTTCCTCTGTCGTCAGTGCACCTTGAGCCTCATCGTCACCACCGTTAGATCGCAAGGACGGGATCTACACCGCCGTCACCTCAGTCGCTGGAGCATCATCGGAACCCAACTTCTATTGACGACCATGCGCCTCTGCCGCTTCGACCTCGCTGTCGGCCAGCTCTGTCATCCCCTTGAATCCATGAGTACACCGTCGAGTTCCCCGTCGGACCAACTACCTAATGCACACCACCACTTGCTCTGCCATGGCCCGGAATGCCGGCGACCATCGGAACTCAAGCCACACCGCCGTCGAGTTGTATAGACGGACAAAAAAAACATGATCATGGCCACAGCTGTTTCACAATTTGGGCTCGCTTTTAGCGGTGCCCAGCCACGATTGTTGGAAAACGGAGTTAAGCGGCAGCACGGAATCGTGACCGCGCGTGGGTACGGTGCGCGGGATGGTCCGGTCCGGTCCGGTCCGGTATATGTTCACCACGTGAAACTGGTGTCCTGTCTCTCGTATCTCCGCCGCACGGCGTATATGCGAATCGAGGTCCTTACTCCGTGGTATACCACGTACAGGCTCGCGGCGTCTGGGGCTGGGTAGCGTGCGGCCGCAATCTACAGCTCCGGTCGTGGTTTGAGACTTGAGAGGCAGCCTTCGCCTTTGCTCTCGAGGGGAAACAGAGCATACCCAGCTGCAGAGCTGCGGTTGGTTTGTTTTGGTCGTCTAGCTCCCGCATGGAGGAGAGTTCGGCGGCGTCACGGCAGACGGCACTGCACTAATCGCTTTGGTTGCTTCCGCTTTTCTGGCTTGCGCGAGGTTTCCGATCCACCGAGTGGGAGCGGCAGTGTGAGTGCACTGCCGTAGCTGCTCGAAGGCTTACAATGCAGGAGGCAGGAAGTGGCAATGCGCGAGTTTGCTTCCCGGCGTGACGAGTTGACTAAACATGGGGCCCAATGAAGATAGGTACGTCAGTTCCGTATCTCTCCCAACATACTCCCTCCGTTTCAAAATACTTACACTCTTAACTGTTAAAGTGTGATTCGAATTCGTCATCGTGTTTACAACGGATACTGCATCGACCTGCTCGAGACGTGGTGCTAAGTAGTGCATGCACCAAGCCATGTCTGATGTGGCACTGGCCGACACAACTGACTCTGACTCGGTTTCCTTTTCCGTTCGGAACATTTGTTCTCTAGCCTATATATGCACCCCTATAGTTGCATGTTTTAAATGGCTCATTGTCTCGTGCTTGTAATCTTTTCTTATGTAGTAATTTTCGCATACTTGCGTCCATGGTTTATTTTCACGCAATGGTTTCCTACGTTAAATCTGTATCTCCGTTACTTTGCTCATCTACTTTTGTCGTGTGTTTAAAACAAGTGATACCAAAGCTTTGGATTCGAAACCCTAGCCGCTCCTTGGGAGGAGGTGACTCTTGGGGGTGGCCATCGTGCGGCATCGTCAAGGCAACCCGTGGGACAGCATCTGCGCAGCATCAAGGTGGTCAAGAAATCTCTGCATCATCGTCGTCTTCAGCAACCGTTGCTCCGGATTCGATCGGATCGATCGCATGAAATTGCTGTTGCGCGTTCATACTGTTGACCGACGAAAATTGGCAAAGCCTCTTCGGATCCGGTCCCGTTACGGAAATCAATTACGTGCATGACACCGAGGCGCGTGAATCAAGTCGCATGCCGAGGAGCAGCCACCGTGAGATGCTTACGATTAGGCGATCTCAATGGTGGGTTTCACTTCCCGATTACTAAGATCACACGCCGACTTTGCGACTAGGAATGATAAATGAAACCGTCTCTCTCAGTGGGGAGTTTCATTTCACTGTTTCCAAGTCAAGCTGTAGGAGTTAATATGTGCATGAAGTTGTGATCCCGGGGGCATGAGATTGAAACTCGTCGGCCTCAATGCGGGTTTCAGCGGGTTTCATTGCCTGGGTAACGGTGACGAGCGGGTTTCACCTAGATGAAACTTTTTTCCTCTCTCTTCTCATGAATACTTTGCCAACTAAGCAAATTTACTGATGTGGCGTATCATTAAATGAGAATAAAATTCCTTTGAAATGAAACCCGCCTTACTGCCAAAATCTCGGCGTGTTTTGTTCGCGGCTGCGATCCAAGGAGGAGCGATGCCTCGGGACTACAACTGCACAGAAGTGCTACATCCACCCAATCATCGTACCAGGAGATTGTAGAGTTTTTGCTACGCGCGCACGAAGGAAGCTATCAGGGAAGCATCTAAGGTCTTGATTCGTGCACACAGCAGTGTACCCAACTTTGGCTCCGATTAGGCGATTTCAACTCACCTCAGCACTGGTTCGGCGCCACCTATGCTATCCTGAGCACCGTCCTGTGCTCTATCCCAGCAACGTACTGCTCCAGTGCCGATTCGTTCTTCCAGCACCATTGCTCGTGCCGTCGGCACCGTGTCCTTGGTGTCGTCTCAGGCCACCACCGTCGACGATCTCCCGCCTCAATCGATCGTCACCTTTCATCAAGAGACTGTGTCATCATATCTATTTTAATTTCTTTTGTTGGAGGTGGAGTTCATTAGAATTTATTCCATTTTGCCTATTATTGGCGGCATCCATGCGGAATAAATCTCTGGGAATTTCTTTGACGATCCATTGTCTCTTATGGGTTATTGCGGCAAGATTTGCTACCGCACATGTGGAGTCTAAGGTGGAGTTACGCAATTATGTCTATGATCATTGCTAATTGTTTATATTACTAGGGAAAAGATACCAAAATTAGTTGTCTGGCCAGTTTTGTTAAACTTGCACCAAATACAAGTTTATTTTCCAAGAAAGAGAGGGATCTATGAACATGATTAGTCTTTCCTAAGAACAAAGTTATCACATCGCTTGAGCCCAATTGGTCGAATAAATGTGCGTACTTGCGAAACAAACAAAAGAGGGGTTATGAATTGTAGCAACTATAGGCAAGATCTTTCAATTGGACTCTACTGAAAGGTAGGGAGACTGGTGGACTGGGTTTAGGCCATGGTTGCAACTTTCGCAAAAGCATGTCGTACGTTAATGTGAACAAAACACGATAGATGCTCTGTTTTTTCTCCCTTTCCTTTTGAGAATCCAGTGGATACCATTATATATTGTATGTCACTTGTCACGCATCTAATCAATACACAGCCGCAAACCGAGATTTTGTTCATCTTAGGTAACTGACTTTTTTTAATTGGCAATATTAGATCAAATGCTGAAAAATAAATAATAGCAAACCCTAATTATGGTTAATAGGACCTCTGTTATCAGGTGATATATCCGGTGCTTCCCGCTGTTATCATTACACCAGCTAGAGTCATTCTTTTATATCAGCATGTAAGCTTCTTCTTTTTTTGAGAAAAAAAGGTTAGCTCATTTCATCATGATGTTGCTTGTTTCCATGGATTGATGGCAGAGACCGGATGGGCACACTCACTTGTATCTTTTACTTTACTCTAATTTCTCATTCGTTCGATCATAATGCTCATCTATCCCAAGAATCACAGTACAGGAGATGAAAGAAAAACGAATGCTGCTGCCTCAAATGCTTCACGTAACTGGGAGATGCTTTCACAATAACAGAAAAGAGTTCAAGATAGATTATTCTCGGAGAAGAGCGATCAACGGTAGAGCATTAGTTTAGTTTAGTGGTGACACGATACAAGTTGAGTCCAATTGATGAGAGACAAGAAAAAAGTCCAGAGGGACACCTATATTATATAATACGGTGTTTTCTAAATGTGTGATTTACAGCTGTTGAGAAAAAAAAATAGAAATATGCTAAAAATTCTCAAAACAAAACATCTATCACTTAATTTGGTAGCCCAAATTATAAATGCTTAGATTTGTTAGTTGGCTTAGAGATATATTAGTCATGGGTAAACTGAAAAAAAATGGCACTACCTTTCTTACAAAGTTAAAGAGTATATAAACTTGTTACATGTGCATTCCTTCTCATCCTTGCTTTCATGGATTGGGGAGAAAGAGACCACATTGTGTTAATTAAAAATGGAATCAAATAAACTAAAAATTAAATTTTTGTTTGCAAAAAGGATTTTTTAATTTGGCATCTATGATTCCAAAATGAGTAAATCTCACAAAACTACAATATTTATTTAAAAACTATCATCAAACTGCACATTTTAATTTGAAATTCAGAGAACTACATATTTAAGCGCAAAAATTCTCACAAAACTACGATGTGTCATATTGCTGCCTTCCTGATAAACCGGGCCCCATGAGTCAAAGGCACGTGGATATTCTTCCCATGGCGAGCCCAAATGGACCCGTTAATGGCATTTTCATGGCTGTGTCTCTGATTCGTGGGCGCGGGTTGTCAAGAAGGTAGCAATGGTTTCCTAAAAAAAAAAGGTAGCAATGTGCGGTGCTGTAGTTTTGTGAAAATTTTCGTGCTTAAATTTGTAGTTCTCTGAAATTTAAATTAAATTGTGCGGTTCTTTGGTAGTTTTGACATAAAAAATGTAGTTTTGGAAATTTACTCTTCCAAAATTTATCAAATTCAAATGTACCAATTGTAGATTTCCCATCATTTACATCGATAAATATTTGGATTTGAGAATCCAATTGTAAATTCCAAATACCAACATAGTCAACTTCGAATTCCTTACATTTCAACCCGCTAGATCATATGTGTTGGTTTTTTTTGGTGATATAGATGATAGATCCAGTGCTCCAAGACACGTTGTGTTTATCTACTTCATTTTGTTAAAAATGGAAAACTTGGCTTTGAAAATATTAGAAATATATGCATTATCCTTATAAAGAAAACAATATGCATTGTACTCTACAGCACTATGCGCGCAATTGCATGTGCCAAACGGCTAGCTCTATTGGTAATTAAGCATTAACCATTAGAGGTAAAAGCACATGTTAAAATTGGCACTCAAGACATTGGACTGACCACGGAAGAGAAGGTACTTTCTGGCCATAGTTTGTGTGCAAAGTAAAAAAGTTTGCAATCCACGTCCCTGCTTGTTGGCTCAAAGTTGTAACTATGTTTCGCAAGATCCGCATGGGTTCATTGCTCTGTTTTGCATGATCCTCACGTGTTCGTAGGTTCCTTCGTTTGCCAATAATAACACTATAAATTCTTTCTAGTTAAAGATGGATTTGCAGTTTTGCACGCAGTTAAGACCAAGCTTTGCATCAGAGCACTGAAAAAGTAAGCAAAACCACCTTAATTCATTAAGCTGTTGAAACGGCAGCAGCAACGGCACACCCTGCAACTCGCGTGCGTGTCGCAGTGAAAACGAGGACCAACCAACGGGGAGTTCCAAAAAACCGCACGCACCACCGTGCGCCGCCGGCTAAAATCTAGCCGTCGCTCGGCTGACAAAACCACCGGCCGATTGTAAAATTCCATGGAGTGAATTGTGCAGGAGACAACACCAATAGATAGCACAATGCCAATAGATAGACTACTTAACTTACTACTTAAAAAAATGGTAAAACTCGGCTTTTATAGGAAGCACATTGCAGAAATTACAGACAATTCTATTAAAAAAAAGAAGAGAAAAAGCTGAGGATACCAGCAACCAAAAGACACAAACTGAAGTTCAACAGCCAACCACCGAATTAAGCATAAGCACAAACCCTAGTCATACACTCCAAAACAAAACAACTGATCATCCAACACAGGGAACAACACACACAAGAACTGGAAACTATCTACCATCAAAAGCGGACTTTTTCATCCATTCTCCAGCCGAGTCCAGCAATCCGACTACTTAACTTACTACTAACTAACCAGATTCCATGATACATGCTCTGAGATCCAGTACAGGCGCACGTACGTACGACAAATATTGAGACTGACACACGACGCTGGACACTGGGCTCTTGAGACAAACCCGAGACTCCACGACGACGAGGACGAGGACGAGACCATTTGACATGATGACCAATTCGACATGGCGAACAAAAACACATGACCGGACGAGACCAAGCGCACGACGCTGACACGAGAGAACGAGGACTCGGGCGACTCTTATTGCAGTTGTTGAATTGACACGACTGAGTGACATAGACGGGGCCTAATTCCCACGTAGTACGCATGGGATGGGTTGATAGTTGTTCACTGGCTAGAGGGCCCGCCGGCCGCCGTGGCCGGAGCTCCAGAGGCGGCCGGCGCGGCGGACGCCGAGGTGGAACCTCAGCATGGCCGCGACGAACGCGCCCGCCTGCTCCGGCGCGAGCACCCCGACGACGCCGCGAACCGTGCGCTCGCGGAGCGCGTCGGCCGCCGCCAGCAGCACGCGGAGCGAACGCCCGACCGCGGCCACCGCCTCGTCCGCCTCGCCATTCCGCGCCGGCTGGCGGCGCAGCGCCGCCACCACGCGAGGCCCCGCCAGCGACTCCTGCACGGCCGCCACCTCCCGGTCCACCTCCCGCTCGCCCGCCGCCGTGGCGACGCATAGGTCCTCCAGCGCGCGGCGCTGGTGCGAACCGACGCCGTCGCCGTCCACGAAGCGGAACACGAGCGCGGGCTTCCACCCCCAGGCCCAGAGGAAGGTGCGCTCGAGCGGGTTGAGCCAGCGCGGGTCGAGCGCGGCCACCACGTCGCGGTCAGCGAGACGGGACTTGTGCTCGTAGTAACTGGCGACGTGGTCCACGGCGGCGTCCACGAGCGATGCGAGCACGTCGCGCTGGCGCGCGGGTAGCGCGGCCGTGAGGTCGGCGACGATCTGCTCCTCGCGGCCCACCCAAGTGTCGTAGAAGACCGCCATGTCACCAGCGTGCGCCATGGTGGTACCACTGGGGCGTTCTTGGGGTGCGGCTGTGGCTGCGGCGGCATCTTGCCCAGCCCGAGGAGGTCGGCATAAATTAGGCGCGGTTTCTTGGCCTGGAAGGATGGATACGTGGTGGCCTAGTTTGCTTAGACGCGGAGGTAATCGCGTATTCGCGCACGTCCGGGGAAGAGACGGAGGCTAACTGGCTGCAGCGGTGGCGAGGTAGGAGACGAAGGTGGCACGAGGCGAGTTGACCAGAAAATCCATAGGCTACTAGCTTAATTAATGGACTTCTTTATTCATCTCTGGTCCTCTCGGGAGCTTGACCTTTCCTGTTTGGGACTCGCTACTATTTGGCAGCTTGTCGACTTGCGTTGCTTTGCAGGGCTTCTTCCTCACTTGGCCGTTGGCACTATGCATAATCCCTGTACACTAGTACGTACTACTTCACTACGCTACTCCCTACTGTATTTGCCTCCTGCTGCATCCAATCTTTGCTCAAATTTTAGTTTTTATGGAAGTAGGCTAATGTTTGACTACTTATGCCTCGTTCAGCTCAGTAAAAACTTGCACCGGCCAGAACAGAAGGGATGCTGGCCGCAAGTTGGCAGACGATGGCATAATCTCGGACAACACACACACGAAAAAAAAGTCAGGCTGTCAGCAGCCTTCGCAGTTGCTCTCGAGTTGGGTTTGTTCGCTCGTCCGGCATGGAGAGGTAAGAGACGGCACGTCTCTGACCGCTTCGGTCGGTTCCGCGTTTTTGGCGATGATACAGCGCGTGCCAGACGCTGCCATTGCTGTGCGAATGCTACAGGGCGCGCAGGAGGCAGGAGGTGGCAATGCGAGAGTTTGCTTCCACGCGTGCGACAGTATGGTCAGCACGTGACACCTGACAAAATCTACGCCCAGATGTTCCGGCTCCAGTATCTTCCGTGCATTGATCTTAGAAGCGCATCTCGAGTTGGACTCTGTTGACTCTGGACGACCATTGACCTTTTTTCAGTTCTCAGTTTCTCACACGCCTACGTATAGGAATTGATAGCTACACCTCATGTTTATAGAATTAAGGGCACGTACAAAGGTGCACATGTCAGCTATCTACAACCTACCACATCACCTGGATTTGTCAAGTCTACTAGGACTAGGATACGGTAAAGAAAAAAAAACAACAAGATTAAACTTCTATCATCTGACCAGATTCAGAATGGATGTGAAGGAGGATGAAAATATGACGACGCTGCGACAGAGGATGATGGTGAGATGACGGCCGCGGCCAGAGGTAGGAGTGACATCGACTTCCATGCCTGTCCAAAGGTGGGGGAGACTGCGAAGATGCCCGCAGTCTGGCAACTAGCAAGTGCGACTCGGGTATGGCCGGATTTGCATGGAAAAAACTTGGATCTAGTCGAATTTGATCCGTGGCTATCATATACAATATATCGTGGTAGTAGAGTGAGCAAGTGAGGGAGGCGACAGTGGCCGGCGGTGGTGGGTGAGAGGGTGGTTTTGTCGACCTCGGTCACCATTGAAGGTGAAGGGGTTGGCGGTGTAGGTGAGGTTGCATCAATGAAGTTGCGTCAGTGGGGGAAAGAAGGATGGAGAGTGGCGTGGGAGAGAGGAGACAGAGAGAGGGGGATTGGGGCATTTATTAGTGGATAGTCATTGACATGTGGATCCGATGTGAATGAAGATATAAAAGTAATTTTGTGGAATTTGCGAGTCCATGCTTAGAGGTGATGTGTTGTACGGGTTGTCTCTAGATGATGTGAAAGACATTTGGAGATAACCGTTGTATAAATTATTGTACATACCCTAAAAATGAGGTAAGCTCACACCATCATAGTGGAAAAGGCTAGGATTCCTGTCACTACCTTATTTGGTACATTAAAGTGTTTTTTTTTTGGGGGGGAGGTTTGTGGGAAATGAGTTGTATGGTTAACAAAATGATGAGGATTAAATAATTCTTAATAAATGAGTTTACTGACTATAGTGGTTGTCGGGACAAAGACTTAGTCAATAGCCTCAACATATAGCCCTAGTGGCTAGTGGGGACAACATGCTTAAGTCGACTCGAGCATCGACCACCCCCTGGTCGGACAAGTACCACCACCACATATGGGCCCAATTCTCTAACCGAGTAATATGTCCACCTCAACCGACCACTAAATAGAAACATGCACTCGTCTCTCTGACATAACTACATAATTTTGCCTATGTCTCTGACAATAACCGCTCGACGATCATGTGTGGAAGGAGATTCACTAATAATAACCGCTGTCCGCGTGGGAGATCAAGGAACCAATAAGGCGTCTCTCTGCAGGTAGCAACCACCACCCCTTTGAAGCTATATAAAGGGAAGAATCAGATGACAAAGACAACAGGCGCCAGAAGCATAGTTTTAGTCGCACCCTGTTTATACTTGCATGGTGCATCCCACATTCTAATCTCATTCAATACAAGAACACTAGGAGTAGAGTTATTGTTCTCTTCGGAGAAGGCCTGAACTTGTCTAAACTCCTGTCTCCTCTACATAATCCCCTAGGCCACATCTTCGACATTTACTTCGTAAGATTGATAGCAATTCGTCGACACAGAGTTACTATCTAGAACAGCAAGAATGCAAACAACCAACAACTGTTACAACTCACATCTACCTTACTATACTAGAATGCGTATAGTCAAATGTTTTTATCAACATTAAAAAAATGTGCCTAAATTGGCTGCATGATTTTGGCATTACCAGATTCTTATGATATACGTTCATTACATATTTTTTACGTTTTTTTCTCAAACACGGTCTCCTTTAAAAAAAAACGCAATAGATTTTGTAGTTGTCGGATATGTGCCAAGATTTGTGTAACACCCCAAGACCCACATTACCCTGGAATGCTACTAAACCACTCTACAGCTAGCCAATAATTTCAAGATAAATTAATTCGGCAACATCTCTAGACAAAAAGCATTAAGCGGAAGCATAATCATCTAAGGGAATAAAGATAACGGTAACAAGTTCAATAATTAAACAACCTCTAGCAGATTAATCAAAGAATGGTTCACAAGTCCATCCTTATTAAATAACATAATCCTCCACAAATAGTTAAGCATTTGGCTAAAATTTCATCGACTTTATTACAACATGAGTTGATGAACCATATGCATTATTGTGGTGCCGCTCTACCCATCCCATGAATGCTCAACAATCACACTGTAGGGGAAGAAAACAAGGGTGAGATAAAAATCTCAACAAGCAAACTGCTTAACCGGCTATTCGGACTACAAACAAACATACAACATCATTAAAGTATCCAAATGTCCACACCCATAATGTGAATCCACATTCATTTACCAGCCAATTAAACTACAAAGATATTAAGCATCAATATCCAATCCACATAACGATCACAATTATAGCCTCAACCATATTTACTACCAAAGATAGTAAAATATTAACAATTGAATCTTGATCAACTGCTCCATGTTAATCACCACTACCACTACCAATGACAATAAAGTATTAGCGTGTTTTACCTCATAACTTTACTATTTCTCGCATCCACAACTGCTATCCACAATTACCACAAGAGAGAAGAATCTCATGCCACAACCACAACCTCTACCATACCACAAGGGGTGAACCCCATTCCACAACCACAACCACATTACTCATACCACAAGAGACTCTCATGAGTCAATTTTCACATTGCAACTGTGAAGTTGCGTTTGTTTGCAAAAATAACTTCACCTCAATATCTTGCACAAGTATGCAAATGATCTTTCCACAATGTAATGCATATGTATGCTATGCTCCACTGCACCTTTACCCAACAAGGTAAAGGTATGCATCGTCTACTGACAATGCACGATGTTGTACTGCATCTGATCGCGGCTATAAGCGGCGACATCCACAATGCAAATGTCATGATATGTCATGAATGATATGATAATCATAAACCACAAGAATTTAACCACGAAGGTCAACAACATACTCATCATGAATATTTTCTCATAATCCACATGTGTCTCATTAAGCACAATACCATCGTGTCATAAGACCATTACCACATAACCCACACGATTCACCAAGATCAAAATCAATCGATATAGATGGAACTCTATCACATAGACCACCACATGATCATCATGAAAATAACCACAAGGAATTAACAACATGTCCACCTTGAGTTTATTTTCATATTCCAGATTTGGCTCATTAAGCGAATTACCACGATACTACCCAAACTCATCCAAACATAGCAATTGATTAATATCTTGCCACCACATTTTTACTTGGAAAACATGTAACCATGGCATATCATTCAACATTACGTCAATCATGCATAGTACAAATAGTAAGAAAACGGGTTAAACCGTAGCACAACCGCTACATTTACTTGCCTTCCACGATGCGACGCGTTAGCGACAAAACTGATACTCCTAAACCTGAGGCTTCACCTCCTAAACAGGTAAAATAATTTCAATTAAGACATAATATACTCAGCGCTACTAATCGGCATTCTACAACGCTTACTTGACGACTCAAAACGAGTTTACAAAGCTGAAACCGAAAACAACGTTTCCTGCCATATACTGATTCTGGACAGCAGCACGGTAAATGACATAACTCATGAACTGGAAGTCAAAATGAGGTAAACCCAATTTCTGTAAATTCTTAACTGAATAATATACAATACTCTAGTTGACACGATAAACCAATTCGGCCATAATATTAGGCTAACCATTGTCTGAACTTTCAGTACAGAAACTGCCTACACAATCGAACAGCAAAACTAAAATGACCATAACTTTTAATAGGTAACTCCAAATTGATCGTTCTTTATCAATCTGAAAAGGTTATCGAATTACCTACAATAACCTAGTTGGGTGAACTTTCAGATTCTACCAAATTCCTTTCATATTTTAAGAAATAACCAGACAGATTATTCTCGTCAGATTTCTGGCAGCAGATAATAAAATGATCATAACTTTTGACTCAGACCTCGGAATCGAGTGATCTTCGCGGCTACTGAAAGATAACAACATATCCCACATATCTCTAGGAGATGGAATCTTAAAATTCAGCCTCTAAATACACGAAAAACCCACGCAAGGTACTGGACAGAATTGAATCTTCTGCAGCCCAACAATTAACCAACAATTCTAATCGGTTTCGCATCTACTAAGGATCAAACAGCGGGAAGGCATCTCGTTACCCTTGTAGAACCTTGGGAAATGCTGGTTGAATCCATGAAGAAGATCCCTTCTTCTCCTCCTTTCTCTCCCTTCTTCTTCCTCCCAAGACCAGTAGCAAGGAGCGACAAAAGGGGCGACATGGAGGGCGTGGCAGCAAAGGGGAGGAGGGTTGCTACAGAGGCGGCGGTACTGTAGCTGCGTGCTACAGTAAAAATACCTAGGGTTTGGTTGGCCTTCTTAAACCAACTTCCCACTTGGGCCAAACAACGTGGGCGAAAGCCCAAGATTAAATCTCCTCTAAAAACTGATTTCTCTTTTTAATTCTGTTAAATACCTTTCTCATTTCAATTAATTCTCTAATATTAAACAGGATATTACATAATCAACGATGGATACTTTCTGTTAAGAGAAATCCTCTCTAAACTATATTGCACTTGAAAATTCAATAAATTTCTCTTCCCGAATAATAATTCTCTACCGATTAATTTTTATTAATCCGATTCTTGACTTCTCACACTTCCGAGTATTACATTCTTCCCACCTTTAAAGGATTAGCCTCGAATCCAACTCTCTGAACCACAAAGAAAAGAACAACAAGCAAACAAAGAACCCAAACTAGGTGTACTCACCACCTCGAAGAGCTCGGGGTACTTCTTTCGCAAAGATCCTCCGGCTCCCACGTAGCTCTCTCTCCGATCGATTCGTCCAAAGGACCTTCACATACTTGATGGTCTTATTCCTCAAGACCCGCTCGACGTATCTAAGATACGAACCGGCCGACGCTCCACGGTGAGATCTGCTCCACCGTGACTGCTCCAGTCAAGCTTGTGTTCGGATCCCGCAAGTATTTCTCGGCATAGACACATGGAAAACATTGTGCACACCACTCAAAGAGTTTGGCAACTCCAAACGATAAGCCAAACTACCCACCCGAGCAACCACTGGAAAAGTACCGATGTACCGCGGGCTAAGCTTCCCGGTGGTACCAAAATGAACAATACCCTTGGTTGGAGACACCCAAAGGAGCACAAGGCTTCCCACCAAACTCCAATTCTCGCGCCAACATCCGCATAATTCTTTTGTCGCCCTGAGCACCAACAGTCCCGCCATTTTGGCAAAATTTCCATAATAACTATTAAGACCACCTTCTCAAACCATCATCTTTCTTAAAACACTTTTCTCTTATTAAATATACTCGGGATAACACGACATACCCCTTTTAAAGAATTTGATCACAAATTCCACTCACATCATTCTACTAGAAGCACAACGGTATCTTTTGCAAATAGAACCCAAAGCAACAGAAGAGTAAAGAGCTCTCAAGCATCACACTAGCAACCAGCTTTCCTTCAAAGGACCACGATCCAAATCAAAGGATTCACCACAAAATATTTCTACTCGTCAAAAAGACAATTGAAGAACCACACCACATAAGCTAAGAGTGAAAATCACTCATGGACCAAAACAATTAATTTCTTTTCCTAACTGGAAAAGACTACGCCTCAACATAAGTCAACTCAATTTGCAAATGGACTCGCCATAAACACACAAAGCAAAAATAAGAATCAAGAGAGCATCGCACTACTTGACATAACAATAATTTCCCAATTCATTTCTTTTAATAATTTAACTTCCTTGAACCAAGGATTTTCAAATCATTACCCAACACACCAACTCATTTATCTCAAGTTGGCCACCTCAACAATTAGCTCAATTGAGTACATCATCTACACCATTGTAGATAGACTCTCACGGCCCCATAAATCATACTCTAACCCAAAACCACGACCAACAAAAGGCTTCGCAACCCACAACAATTACCATGTTCTTAGAAGAAGAGGTAAGAAGAAATAAATTCCAGCATACAGAAAATGGTCATCATCACAGTAGCCAAAAGACCAAAAGACCAAGGGAAAAAAATAGATAGCATTGAGGTTGGAAAAACACCAGATAGATCATCTGTACCTCAAATACTTATAGTACAACTTTTTCTTTCAATAAGAAACAATTTTTCTTTTATAGCAGCATCCCGCCAATTCCAACAAAGGATACTTGAAGACCACAACACGAGATTGAGATAAAAACCAAAAAGATCATTCAACATGTCGCTTTACTCAAAGCAACCTCGGCTATCACACAAGTCATAAGGTCCAAAAAGATTCCAACCGTAAATCTCACACCCTTCAATTCAATTAGTATTATGGAATTAACAAATTCCTTTATTTTTAAAACATTCAACACCATAATCACAACTATATGCTATCAATTGTATTCACAACAAGATAAAACATTCTTTGCAAAAATCATCATATCATCTCACTCCTTCATATTTTTTCCAAAAGGAACACCATAAATCACTTCATCATGTTCTTATTATCCAAATAAGATTCCAACTACTTAATCTAGTTAAACCTAGTGCATAAGCCATCATATTAAAACAAACTCTTTAACAAGATGATATTAGAACATAACAACCTCACAAAACATGCTAGTATGAATCTCTTATTAGATTTCATACATTTATCTCATCTTGATGCTCAACTCTAGTTTAGCAAAAGGTAATTACACTCTAGCCATTCTGTCAATAATTGATTATTAATTTTTCATCAGCATAGCATTAATGATCCTATCTCTAATTTGCAATCACAAAGACAATAAAGAGCATGATTCAATACTCCACCTTATGTTAAGATATTAAAAAAATAAAATAACTTTAAACATCAATAATACCACTTTATGAGACAAGATTCCACAAGTCAATACATCACTGTATCCATTTCTTTATACATATTTCAACAATTTAGCATGGTAAAAGTTACATAAATTTAATGATTGTACATGCTCATCAAGTATGTAAAGAGAGGACATATAAAGGTTAATCTTATTAAGGCAATATTCTAACACCTCCTTACTTGACCATCCCGAATGGTCGATTAATTACTTAAGATCAATCAATCTAATACATCCAACAAGTTGGGAAAATTAAACAACTACAATAATCAAAACAATTGTTTTTCATATTCCTTGATAAATGCATGAGTTCTACACATGTATCGCTAAATTTCTTAGCCAAAGATCTTCAAGAAACTACAACAGACAACATCATATTAATCGACTTCACTTCTAAAGATGTTAGTAGAACTTAATGATGTACCACACTAACTTTTCAACTTGATAATTCACAATCTATCAATTATTTACATAATTTCCACCTACTACTTAAACACAACAAAACATCACAAAGGGGTTTTAACACTCCTTCTAGAGAGAAATCAAACTTCAAAAGTCGAAATAACTCGGAAGAAATGCATAGAGTCAATGCTTCCACAAGTTAATGAACTTCCACATAAAGCTTTGATTCTCTCTAAAAAAATCAAACGAAATACAAGAGTCATGTTTTCCGGCAAGAAAGATGGAACAACACGAAAAATACTAGTCTCTCCAAAAGCACTTGCTCACGGCGGTCAAACAACCCATCAATCGAGAAAGAAACAATACTTGGCCTCAAGAACAATTAGAGGCCTAATGACAACCAACAACCGCAATAAACATTAACCCAAGAGAAAATCATTAATCGTAATAGGCCAAGAATCGCCAACATCAATTCAAGGAGGATAACACTTTTCTAAGAAACTTACCCAAGACATCCGCAACTAAGTTACCCGAGGTAATCAGATCAAAATCCAGCATACTACTGAACGGGTATAACCGCAATGCCCAAGGCAACAAGCGCAATCCCTACCTCAAATCATTGACTATCCTCACTCAAAGCATCATATAAACAAATCATAAACATACAAGATTATCTCCAAGCATGAATCATCAAAATAACATGTCAAAGCTTGAATGCAATGCTTGTCCCATCCCATCCTACTGCACCAAATGTGTCAATTTAATATTTTTAATTACCACGCACCTAAAGCCCGCTCGATACCAACTGTAACACCCCAAGACCCACATTACCTCGAATGCTACTAAACCACTCTCTGACTAGCCAATAATTTCAAGATAAATTAATTCGCAACATCTCTAGACAAAAAGCATTAAGCGGAAGCATAATCATCTAAGGGAATAAAGATAACGGTAACAAGTTCAATAATTAAACAACCTCTAGCAGATTAATCAAAGAATGGTTCACAAGTCCATCCTTATTAAATAACATAATCCTCCACAAATAGTTAAGCATTTGGCTAAAATTTCATCGACTTTATTACAACATGAGTTGATGAACCATATGCATTATTGTGGTGCCGCTCTACCCATCCCATGAATGCTCAACAATCACCTGTAGGGGGGAAAGAAAACAAGGGTGAGATAAAAATCTCAACAAGCAAACTGCTTAACCGGCTATTCGGACTACAAACAAACATACAACATCATTAAAGTATCCAAATGTCCACACCCATAATGTGAATCCACATTCATTTACCAGCCAATTAAACTACAAAGATATTAAGCATCAATATCCAATCCACATAACGATCACAATTATAGCCTCAACCATATTTACTACCAAAGATAGTAAAATATTAACAATTGAATCTTGATCAACTGCTCCATGTTAATCACCACTACCACTACCAATGACAATAAAGTATTAGCGTGTTTTACCTCATAACTTTACTATTTCTCGCATCCACAATGCTATCCACAATTACCACAAGAGAGAAGAATCTCATGCCACAACCACAACCTCTACCATACCACAAGGGTGAACCCCATTCCACAACCACAACCACATTACTCATACCACAAGAGACTCTCATGAGTCAATTTCCACATTGCAACCGTGAAGTTGCGTTTGTTTGCAAAAATAACTTCACCTCAATATCTTGCACAAGTATGCAAATGATCTTTCCACAATGTAATGCATATGTATGCTATGCTCCATCGCACCTTTACCCAACAAGGTAAAGGTATGCATCGTCTACGGCAATGCACGATGTTGTACGCATCTGATCGCGGCTATAAGCGGCGACATCCACAATGCAAATGTCATGATATGTCATGAATGATATGATAATCATAAACCACAAGAATTTAACCACGAAGGTCAACAACATACTCATCATGAATATTTTCTCATAATCCACATGTGTCTCATTAAGCACAATACCATCGTGTCATAAGACCATTACCACATAACCCACACACGATTCACCAAGATCAAAATCAATCGATATAGATGGAACTCTATCACATAGACCACCACATGATCATCATGAAAATAACCACAAGGAATTAACAACATGTCCACCTTGAGTTTATTTTCATATTCCGATTTGGCTCATTAAGCGAATTACCACGATACTACCCAAACTCATCCAAACATAGCAATTGATTAATATCTTGCCACCACATTTTTACTTGGAAAACATGTAACCATGGCATATCATTCAACATTACGTCAATCATGCATAGTACAAATAGTAAGAAAACGGGTTAAACCGTAGCACAACCGCTACATTTACTTGCCTTCCACGATGCGCGCGTTAGCCGAAAACCGATACTCCTAAACCTGAGGCTTCACCTCCTAAACAGGTAAAATAATTTCAATTAAGACATAATATACTCAGCGCTACTAATCGGCATTCTACAACGCTTACTTGACGACTCAAAACGAGTTTACAAAGCTGAAACCGAAAACAACGTTTCCTGCCATATACTGATTCTGGACAGCAGCACGGTAAATGACATAACTCATGAACTGGAAGTCAAAATGAGGTAAACCCAATTTCTGTAAATTCTTAACTGAATAATATACAATACTCTAGTTGACACGATAAACCAATTCGGCCATAATATTAGGCTAACCATTGTCTGAACTTTCAGTACAGAAACTGCCTACACAATCGAACAGCAAAACTAAAATGACCATAACTTTTAATAGGTAACTCCAAATTGATCGTTCTTTATCAATCTGAAAAGGTTATCGAATTACCTACAATAACCTAGTTGGGTGAACTTTCAGATTCTACCAAATTCCCTTTCATATTTTAAGAAATAACCAGACAGATTATTCTCGTCAGATTTCTGGCAGCAGATAATAAAATGATCATAACTTTTGACTCAGACCTCGGAATCGAGTGATCTTCATGGCTACTGAAAGATAACAACATATCCCACATATCTCTAGGAGATGGAATCTTAAAATTCAGCCTCTAAATACACGAAAAACCCACGCAAGGTACTGGACAGAATTGAATCTTCTGCAGCCCAACAATTAACCAACAATTCTAATCGGTTTCGCATCTACTAAGGATCAAACAGCGGGAAGGCATCTCGTTACCCTTGTAGAACCTTGGGAAATGCTGGTTGAATCCATGAAGAAGATCCCTTCTTCTCCTCCTTTCTCTCCCTTCTTCTTCCTCCCAAGACCAGTAGCAAGGAGCAGCAAAGGGCGACATGGAGGCGTGGCAGCAAAGGGGAGGAGGGTTGCTACAGGCGGGCGGTACTGTAGCTGCGTGCTACAGTAAAAAGACCTAGGGTTTGGTTGGCCTTCTTAAACCAACTTCCCACTTGGGCCAAACAACGTGGGCAAAAGCCCAAGATTAAATCTCCTCTAAAAAACTGATTTCTCTTTTTAATTCCTGTTAAATACCTTTCTCATTTCAATTAATTCTCTAATATTAAACAGGATATTACATAATCACTGATGGATACTTTCCTGTTAAGAGAAATCCCTCTCTAAACTATATTGCACTTGAAAATTCAATAAATTTCTCTTCCCCGAATAATAATTCTCTAACGATTAATTTTTATTAATCCGATTCTTGACTTCTCACACTTCCGGAGTATTACAATTTGTGTGTCTAGCTGGGTTGGTTTTGTTTTGTTACCGGGCGCGTTTGTTTATTTCCGTCCGATAGCATTTCCAACCCGTTGCAAATTCTTTTTTTCTATTCCTCGTAACACGTGCCCATCTGTTTCTGTTGCTTCGAGAGAGGGAGAGGGCGAGGGAGAGATAGGGGGAGAGAAAGAGCGGATAAATGGTGGCTCTCTTCAGTGATTTCTCTAGCACGGGTGAAGTGTAGCGACCAGTAGTGGATGTGGGCTGGTGGAGAGGGGTGACCAGTCGGGCATGCGGCGCGCGATAGCTTCATTTAGCTTGTGGGATAAGTCCAGATCTATTCAATTCTCATGAGGATTTGGTTAGTTAGTTCTTGATTTAGTTTGGGGGAGTACTAATCTGCTAGCTTGATATCATCACTGATCTCAGATCTGGAATTAGTGGTGTATGTTTTTGGAGAAGTAGATGTGGGGTTTTACGGTATTGTGGGGTTTTGGTAGTTTGGATGGGAAATTTTGGTGTAGTTGTGATTTTGTACAGGTAGCAGGTAATAGTTGTTGTTTTGTGTGTCATCAAGTTCTTCCATTTTTCATTATCCTAGCTGTGTATGAATGATTTATAGTTGTTCAATTGTTGGACTGTATTTTTTTTTGGTTTACTTAGTGTTGATCTTTATTAGTGGTGTATTTTAATGTGTAGTCAGCTAATTATAGGTTAAATGCTAGTTAGTACATTGGATTGTCTGTGTTTTGTATCAGCATAATTATGGCTTAAATGCTAGTTAGTGCATTGGATTGTCTATGTTTGTGTTTTGTATTGGTTGTTTTTGTGTTTCCATGTTAGGTGAGTGGTTAGTAGGTACTGTTGATGTGTTTTTAATTGTGAGTTATTGTGGTTTGATGTGTAGTGGGGGTTAGTAGTGGACAAGTTACAAATTTGTAGTTGTTTAGATCATTTGCTTTTAAATCTATATATTTTGGTCATTTCTTTTAGTTGTACATATTCAGAAGCCTAGCACATTCCCTTTTTCTATTCAGTGTATGCCGTGCAATATTTTTTATTGCCAAGAATCTTAATTGCTTTTTTAATAGCAATAGTAATTTGAGGTTTTCTTCATGATTTTGTTGTAATGTGTGATTTTTAGGAAGATGAGCTCTTATAGTGGGATTCTTGGGAGAATGATAAGGTTGAGGAGTTAGTGTACTCTTCTATTGTTACTCACAAGTATTTTGGGGTGTGAGAATCTGAACAATAAGAAGTTGCTATTTCTGTGTGTTCCTGACATTAAAGATGTTGATAAAGTTTATGATGTTACCATCCTTACCCACTTTCTTCTCTAGAGCAACAAGTTCAAAGTTTCATGTTCTGCTGATGGGCATGTTTATGTACGTGTTGAGGATGCGTGTGATGCTGAGATCCTTGATGGTCAGCATATCAATGCTTTTTTGTGGATAAATTCAGTATAGGGGTGATGGAGATGTATTGGAGGATCCTAGGTGTCGGACCCCGAACTTTGAATACCCGAAGCCCTCGTATGTGTACTATACTAGTCCCATGATCAGTGGCTAGTACACACATCCACTGTAATACCCCAAAAGTATTCGAAAGAACATTCGAGAGAGAATAACTAAATTGAGAGAGAATAAAGAGAAATAAGATAGAAAATTCAGAATTTTAGGAGAGGAATGGGCCGCCCATTTGTATTCGAGAGGAGTGGAGCCGGCCATAGTGGCCCAAGGCCCATAAGTAGGCTAGCAGCCCATTAGAAGGCAAGGGAGGGGGAGGACTAAACCCTAGCCACCTGTGCTATAGTACCCGCCGTGCTACAAGACACGCGTGCTGATGAGTGGCTGCAGCACTCCGCCTCCCCTCTGCTCCTCCTCTCCTCGGCGTTGTCCTCCCTGCTGCCGGCCATTGGGAAGAAGGAGGGGAAGGAAGAGAGGAAGAGGTAGAAGAAGAGGAGAAGACCATCTTCGTGGGGGAGAGATCGCTGGTGGGTGCTCTTCGTGCCCAGCAATCGGTTCGTCAAGGGTAACCCCTGTTTTCCCCCGATTAGATGCACCTTTAATCATTGTAGCAATGTCGGTAATCAGGCCTACTCAGAACAGTTCGTGTTAGATCGACGTTTTGTTGTAGATACGGGCAGATTCAGTTCTCGACGTCTCCTAGAGAATTGTAGAGCACGTTGCTAGATTTCGATGAAGTACAAGATCGCATTATTCGGACCTCTGTAGCAGACGTTATGAATTTATTAGTGTGACTGCTTCGCAAATCCGTCAGATTCGATAGGTTTTAGTAATCTGACTTGAGAGATCAGTTAAACGGAAAATTAGAGGAGCTCATTATAACGAAAGTTGTAGATAATTATCGTAGCTTTCATGGAAGCTCAAGAACGTGAAATTTGGACAAACGTACTGAACGTTATGGTAATTTTAGTGTACTATCTAGAGAACCTGACGTGAAATCAATATTATGTTAATTAGCTTGGTAGGTGTATTATATGGCCGAATCAGGAAGGCCCACCAACTAGGTTTTGTTAGAGAAATTAATAACCTTTCAAGGAAGTCCAAGAACACCTCATTTGGACTCATTTACTAAAAGATATAAATTTTAGAACATGACTGTCCACAGAGGGGACAGAACAACATTTAGGAATTGGAGTTTGGTTCGCGTTAAAAGAACTATTGCAAGTTCTTGTTTGCTTTTATAGTTTGTTTGATCCATTACTGTTGTCTTAGTACGCTTTTAATGAATTTAGGTGGTGGACTAGTCCCGGAGGCAACACCCTCTTCACATCCTCCGTTCTCACGTGGTTAATGCAAGTACTTTGTTTGGTAAAGTAATTATGGATGGTTTGACAGTGAAAGCTAGTATTTGATATATATTAGCTGTGTTTGATTGATAGTGTGATATGCTGGATAAAGATGATGAATGCTTATGATACGTGCTAGTATTTGATATATATTAGCTGTGTTTGATTGATAGTGTGATATGCTGGACAAAGATGATGAATGCTTATGATATGTGCTAGTATTTGATATATATTAGCTGTGTTTGATTGATAGTGTGATATGCTGGACAAAGATGATGAATGCTTATGACACGAATGATTGTTATTCATGTATGGTATTGAAGTTGTTCATGATTATTGCAAAACTGTAATTGTTCATGTGCATTGTGAGAGCATACATAAGACCTGGTCATGTGGTGATCAGGAATGCCTATTTGAGGTCCCTGTCATGTAGATGACGGGCTTGAGATCCCCACATTCGTGGAATGTGGGCATTGTGAAGAGGTCCCCATCAAGAAAACGATGGGCTTATGGTCCCCACACTTGTGGAGTGTGGACTTGAGGTCCCCTTTACTTGCGAAGTATTGTGCAATTGGTCCCTGCGCTTGCGAGCACAGGCATGGGTACGCAGCGACGATTGCATACCCCGCATTACCGGTGTAATGTGCAAAAGAGTGAAAAGGAGAAAAGATGCATTGCACATCTGCATTCATACATCATGAAATATGTTTTCGAGCAAAGTTTTAGAATTAAATGTTGATGTTGTGATTGTGAAGTTAATGTTTTATTTTTGGTACTTGTTGAGTCTTTGGGCTCACTCTTGCTTTTGTTGTGTTTTAGGTACCTTTACAAGAACGACATGCATGGGAGGGAGTAGATCTGAGTTGGATTCACACACTGCCACGCATCATTAAAAGTTGATTAAAATTTTCGAATGTCCATTAATAAATAAGTAAACTATTTAAGTATTGATTATGGTTATGCTTCACGCATCGAGTTTTTGTAATAATGATGAGTAACATATTTTGGACAACCTTGATCATGTTCTAGCTGATTAACCTTTTTTAATGCTTAGTGATGATACTGGATGTTGAAAGATTTAGTTTTGATAATCTTATTTTTGTTGGAACCTCTGTATAGTTAACTATACAAGAAGGTTCTGTCAAAATTTAGTTAATTGTCCTAGATTAGCTTTGTTAATGTTTCATCGGTAGCATTCCAGGCTCATGTTGGGCTGGGGTGTTACAGTTGGTATCAAAGCGGGCTTTAGGTTCCGTGGTGAATAGATTTAAAACTTAGGTAACTTAGTTTGTTAAAATTTGTTAATGGTTGATTAACTTAAAACTTGACACACTGGTGCACTGTAGGATGGGATGGGTCAAGTATTGCATTTACGCTTCTGTTATATTGTATTGATGATTTCTATTATGGGATGATCTTATGTACCTAAAATATGATTCTATGATTATTATGAGTAATGGTAGAGTTTGTCGAGGGGTCGAGGTCGTGGTTGTGGCTCTAGGCTTTGCCAGGTTACACCACCATTCGTAGTTTGAGATTAGCGAAGTGATTGCCCCGAGTACCATAGCTACAGGTACTGTGGGTGAATTCCTTTAGAAAAGTTGTTCTCTTCTAGAGCTTGATTTAGACTAATTCTAGGTATAGATGCGGATGGTGAAATTTATTGGGATTTCACTTGGTCTCTATTGGTATCTTGGGAGTTCTGTCCTTCTTATTGGAGAATCTGATTCTTTTATTCGCTTGGTATTCTGTGATCTTTGAAAGTTTTCTTGCAAGTTCTTTACCATGTGAAAGCTTTGGCTTTGTGTATTTCTTTTGGATTATTTCGAGTTTTGAAGTTAATGCCTCTTTTTCGAAGGAGTTAAAGTCCTTTGTGAGGTCTTGATATGTTTAGCGAGATGTGTTAAACATAGAAGTTCATTGATAAGGTTTGAGTTATCAGGTCGGATCTGCAGCATCGTGCCTGATTGGTCTTAACCCATATCTTTGGAATTGGAGTTGATTAATGAGATGTTGTCATAGAGTAATTACTTGATGAGAAGGTTGATCATTAAAAAAAAATTGTTTAGGTTGTTAAACGGTTGGATCACTTGATCTCAATGGATAAATTTAATTGTGTAGGAAGATAGAGATAAGGATGCATTTGATTGTTGTCCTAGTGGATAATAATCTGGAAATTTCCTTTAACTGGTTACTTGATGGACATACATAATGGCTATATTGAAACATGTATGTCGAATTAGATGAATGTTGAGGTAGCAACTTGTGAAACCCTGTTTTATAGGAAATGATATTATTGAATGCTTAACTATATTTTACGCTAAACCCTGAGCATAAAGTGGAATGTTGACTTTGTGTTTATAGATGGTTAGGTGACTACAAATAGAAGTAGGAACCTATTTGCATACGTGATAAATACATTTGTCAATTGCTAATGATAGCTGGAGTGGGTGTTGAGCAGCACTAATGGTCAAGTGGATGAGTGAATAAGTAGTTTCTGATAGCATGATCTTGTTAAAAGAGGTTTGTTTCAACCTCGTAGTTTGTGTTTCTCTTGGAGAGGTTTACGATGGGATTTTAATCGGAGACTTGTGTTTGCATGATGGTAAAGTTGTCGGATTATAGTATGCCCTTGATGAAAGGGTCTTGGTATAACATTTAAAGTTGGCTAGTAGATTCCCTCTAAAAAATAAAGTGGATGTTGTAGTGAGGTTGAAGATGTTGGTATACTCTCAATTGAGGATTATATGATAAAGTGGTATGTAACAATTTGGTAAGCCTTTGGGGGCTTTATAATGGAAGAGTAGATGATAGCGATTCGTGTTAAGAATGTATTATTCTTGTTGTTAATAAGATTGTCTGCAAGGGATTGTGACTTGTGGTGATGAGGGCATCCTTACGACCCCTTCTCCTCCACCTAATGCTCAAGATATACGCATCGAGTTACCGACTGGGCCAATTACAAGAGCACGTGCCAAGAAACTACAATCTCAGGTGAACTTGCTCCTTAATGAATATGTCATTGATTTTAATGAGAATTTTATACTACCTAAAAACAGTGTTTTACTTGTGCTCAGGTTTGAAGATTCAGCGATGGACGGAGATCAAGAATATGCGGCCGTCATCCAAGGAAGACCGTCAAATGAGGAGGTCAAGGCGCTGATCTATGACCCATTCGGCCAAGGAGGAGAGGGCCAATGTCCATACGACCAAGCGAGAGATCAAGGCCCAAGCGGTCATGCACAAAGCCCATGTGGAGGAACCAGGAAGAAGCCCAATTCTTGGCGTGAGCGATGTCGGCCTGTGAATAGTAAACGTGCTACAAGATCGGGCCGGAACGAGAACGCGCTCTGATCTTTGCACGTGAACAGTAATACACGCATGAATAGTACCACATGGAAAATTAGTACTGAATATTTCTTAGCCCAAGACTATATATTGAGGGGTAGACCCCCATTGTAAGGTAGACCAGTTTTATGCATAAGAATTGAAACATAGCTATTGCTTGTTCTTTCTAAACCAGAGTTCATGCGAGGACTTCTGAGAGAGAACTAGGCGATTCATTGTTCGTTCTGCATCTTAAGGTCAAGTTTGCTTTTCGCTGGGAATTGAGGGCTTACGATCTCCGCCGTGGTCTCGCGGTGATCATCCGATCGCGTGTTGGCGAATATCTATAGAGCGCAAGTCCGCAGCACCGCGGCGTGGTGTCTGGTGGCGGTGTTCGTCGTCAGCGCTATTTATCTACGGTTCTACTCGAGAAGATCGGGCCACCCGTATCATCGTGGTATCGATTCGAACCACTCGGTAGAATCTCTTTACCGTATTTTAGTATATTGTTTTTCTGTCCTATACACCGAAAAAGCCACAAAAATATCATCTTTTGCTGTAGTTTAATTCATTATTTTAAGTGCGTTTTGTTAGGTCTTAATCCACTCGTTCATCGTGTTTAGTTTCTTGGTCGTGTTCGTTCGCGTTACTTTTGTTTTCCCACCCAATTCATGTTTTCCATCTAGTGGTGTGTTCACAAACCACCAATCCCAAAACAACACACACACAAAAAAATATATTGTTAGCGAGCTCCACATCTTTGCGTTCTCTTTAATACCTCCTGAGACTAGTCAGAGATTGTGCTCGAGGACCGCTCATAGGATTCTTGTTGTTACGCCATATTTGTTCACGTTTTGGGCAAATTATCGTGTGTTGCTCCTTGCTGCTCACGCTTTGGGCTGCTCCTTGCTATTTCTTAGTAGCTCGCCGTGAGAACCAACTACTTGGCTATAAGTTCAAAAAAAAAAAGCCTTGTGTGATTAGTGCTCGGCGGCCTTGAGAAAAAAAAAGAAGAAAAAAAAAGAGAGTGCGCACAAAAAAAAATCATTTGATTACTAGTGTTAATTTGTGATTACAAGTACTCGGCCGTGATTTAAAAAAAAAAACAGCAAGGCTGTTTAGTTTTTGGCCGTGAGAAAAAAAAAAAGACAAACAGTGCGTTTCTTGCTGTGCTTATAGTTGGCCGTGAGTTCAACTAGTTGTGTTTGGCCGTGACAGAGAAAAAAAGAGAGAGTGCAAAAAACATACACACGACACAAATTTCGCCATAGTGTTACATTCTTTTGTTGGAGCATTTTTAAAAATATATATTTGTATCATGGTACATTCGCGTACCATACTTTTGAGCAATCTTGTGCCCTCATATACAACTTTTGAGTACTAGCTAGCGTCTCTCCTTGAACTGTTGCAATACGAGCGTTCGCCTCCATACAAAATTGTTCTTTTATCGCTCATTCCTTTGATTGCAATAGTCCCATTATCATTGTGCGTGTGTTGCTGTCTACTCCTCACTTATATTTGTCGATCAGCAATTAGGCATTGTGAGTCTCGTTTGGATTGTTACCTAGCTCGACAATCTTTAAATTCTGAATTGTTAGGATTCCTCACCTAGCTCCACCTCAAACATCCGAGTCCAGTATTGGCTGTTGTTCTTGGTATTCGCTCGCACAATCTGGGTTGGTCGTTCGTTGCTACGAGCGAAGTGAGCAAGACAAGGTTCTGGACGGTAACCTTACTGATCCGATCACAACAATGCACTACCATACACTTCGTGCCACGCTCCGAGACGAGTTCCGGGCTGAGGTCGACCAGGTGCGCGGTGACCTTGGACATGTCCAAAACAACTTGGACGGTCTGGGGTCAGATTTCCAAAAGCTGTCCGTGACTGTTGACGACAACCACAAGGTACTGCTCGATGCTATTGCCAATCTCACCGCTTCGATGCAGCTGGGTACACGTGGCGATGCGGGTAGTGTACACCTCCCGTACGAGCCGCGCGACGAGACGGATGCGGAGGCTGCCGCTAGACGGCGGCGCGAGGCTGAACTACGCCAACGACAACTCGACGAACAGGTGCGTGTACGCGAGGCGGCACAACAGCGCCGTGTTGTTGCTGGGGTCGCGGTGCGTCCCCATGCACAAGGGCGCGACCGTGTCAATGGCGCTGGAGGAGGCGACGCCCATCCAGGCGCCAACGATGGCGCTATGGGCGTGCATGACAACGCCTATGGGGTGCCTACTATGGCGCCCATGTAGGAGGCCGTGGCAACCGCCACACTGACGATGACGGCGACGAGTCCGTGTTCGACGACTCTTTGCCGCGCCGTGAACATAATCAATATGCCCGCAATCGTCGGCGCGATGAGGACGCCGATGATCTAGTTGCAAAGCCCAAGTTCACGATGCCGTCCTTTGAAGGTACTACAGAGGTAGAGATTTATCTCGCATGGGAGCTAAAAGTTGATAAGTTGTTCCGTATGAACCGCTATTCTGATCACCGCAAGTTGGATCTTGCCGTTGCTGCTTTGGACGGATATGTTGCTACATGGTGGGAGCGCTGTGTGCAACAGCGTATGGAGTGACACGAGCCACGTGTTGTTACATGGGATGAGCTGAAGCGACGGATGCGCGCGCTTTGTACCTACACATTACAAGCGCCGTTGCATGAGAAGTCGATTGGAGTTGCGGCGGTGGTTTGAAATCGGTTGATGAGTATTATAAAGAGATGGAGCAGATTATCATACATGCCGATGTGCGTGAGAATGAGAACAGCGATGGCTCGTTTTCTTCTTTGGGATGAATTATGCTATTCGGCGGATCGTTAATCATCATCAATACAACAACATGGTCGAGTTGATGCATCGAACACGGAGGTGAGAAACAAGTAATTGAAGATGCTAAGTATCTTGCGACGACAACGTTATTCAATGAACTCGGCAGACCTTCGTACAACACAGGACAGCCAAGCAAGCCCGCTCCATCAGGGGGCAATTCCACGACGCGCAGTTCCGCACAGAGGAAGACAGATAGTACACCGGCACCAACGCGCCGACCACCGGCACCCGCTGCTAGCGGCATCCTCGATGGGTTCTACGAGCCGCTCACGTGATATGACATGTTACAAGTGCAAGGAGTTGGTCATTTTCAGAAAGATTGCCCAAATAATAAAGTTATGATACTTACTGATGATGGGTATATTTCAGCTAGTGATGAGGATGATACTACTCCATTTGCTAATTTTGCAGACGATCCCATAGAGGATGAGAGATTGGACTGTAGGCCGGGGTCGCCAGCTGGAGAGCATATGCTAGTGTGCACACCTCGTGTACTTAGCGTGTCACAGAGTCAGTCTACCGCACAACGGTGCAATTTGTTTTGATCATGGGCTACGATTGGCGGTAAAGTGTGCAAAGTCATAATTGATGGAGCGATTGTCATAATCTGGCCAGCAAGGAGATGTGCACAAAATTGGGCTTACAATATTTACCGCATCCTCATCCTTATCATGTGCAATGGTTGAGCGATGTGGGTGAGGTGAAAGTCAGTCATATGGTGAAGGTGCACTTCAAGATTGGCAAGTATGAGGATACCATTGTTTGCGATGTGGTGCCTATGTCAGTTTGTCACTTACTATTGGGGCGCCCATGGCAATTTGATTGCCATGTTTACCATGATGGGCATACAAACTGCTACAAGTTTAAGTGGAGTGACAAAGATGTGATTTTGTATCCACTTACACCGACAGAGATAGTCAATGCCGATAAGAAGAAAGTTGAGGTGAAAATTGCAAGTACACCAAATAGAGAGATTCCACATTCGGTGAGTGAGAGCCACAAGCCCAAATTGAGCGGTAAAAAGCAAAGTGAGGGAGAGAAAGGTTTAGTAATGCTAGCCACCAAATCAGAGATGAGAGCTTTTTGTGAGAATCCCAATTTGGTGCACTTTGTACTTCTGTACAAGGATGCATTGCTTTCTACTAATGACTTGACATCTCTTCCTAGTGGTGTCTCTCATGTTTTGCAGGAGTTCAGTGACGTCTTTCCGGAGGAGGTGCCCGCTGGTTTGCCACCAATCCGCGGGATAGAGCATCAAATTGATTTGATTCCAGGAGCGACGCTACCAAACCGACCACCATATCGCACCAACCCCGAGGAAACAAAGGAAATCCAGAAACAAGTACAAGAGCTTCTCGACAAAGGGTACGTACGCGAAAGCTTAAGCCCTTGTGCTGTTCCTGTTATTTTAGTTCCTAAGAAAGATGGTACTTGGCGCATGTGCATAGATTGTAGAGCGATTAATAATATCACTATTCGATATCGTCATCCTATCCCTCGCTTAGATGATATGTTAGACGAATTGAGTGGTGCTGTTATTTTCTCTAAAATTGATTTGCGTAGTGGGTATCATCAAATTAGGATGAAAGAAGGGGATGAGTGGAAAACTGCTTTTAAAACGAAATTTGGTTTGTATGAGTGGTTAGTCATGCCGTTTGGGTTAACTAATGCACCTAGTACATTCATGAGATTGATGAATCATGTTTTGAGGCATTTCATTGGGAAATTTGTGGTCGTGTATTTTGATGATATCCTGATTTATAGCCATAATGAATCTGATCATATTGACCACATTAGACAAGTGCTCTGTGTTTTACGCGATGCTAGCTTGTTTGGAAACTTAGCGAAGTGCACTTTTTGCAAAGATCGCGCCATATTTTTGGGCTATGTGGTTTCGCACGTGAATAGAGGTCGATGAGTCTAAAATTGAAGCAATAAAAAATTGGCCTACACCTGTGAATGTTAGCCAAATTCGGAGTTTTCATGGCCTCGCTGGATTTTATAGGCGCTTTGTGAAAAAATTTAGCGCTATCGCTGCCCCATTGAATGAATTAACAAAAAAAGGCGTTGAATTTACATGGGGGCCGGTGCAACAAGAGGCTTTTGATTTGTTAAAACAACGATTGACTGAAGCACCGTTGCTTGTTTTACCTAATTTCACTAAGAATTTTGAGATTGAATGTGATGCTAGTGGAATTGGTATTGGCGGTGTTTTGATGCAAGAAGGTAGACCGGTTGCATATTTTAGCGAGAAATTGAAGGGCGCTCAATTGAATTATCCGGTCTATGATAAGGAGCTTTATGCGTTAGTGCGTGTTTTAGAG